>JACEGR010005569.1:0-71401 GCA_014170235.1 Listronotus bonariensis
TACGATGTTGCAAACTTTAGGCGACTGTGTAGAGGCTATAAAAATATTATCACATCCATTGTTTCAGTGATTACTTGATACAAAATTTATTATTTAATCTCATCTCTAAAAATACAAAAAGTTAAAAATAAATTTAAAAAAATCAAAAGACATTTAAAATCAATAGGAAATTGTGGTTTTCAGCCTTAAGTTTGGCTTGAAATTTGATGCCATAAGAACCGTAGAATTTGGCACACCCTGTGCAATCTTTAAAAACTAAGAAAGTTTGGATAAATATAACTACAATGTTTATAAAATCATTATTACCTAACTTATTTTTATATCTTGTCCAATATTTGTTTTATCACAATGACCCCGGGTGTTTTGGGGTTTTCGTTTCTTATCAAAGCCCAAGTAATTAAAGATAGTGTGACCGTTTGCATCATTATTACTTCTACATCAAAAACATACTGTACTTTACCAAGAACTTTATAATAAGAAAGTTCTATCGAAACCATATAATTATAATTTACATCATTTAAGTTAGTAAATCACAAAATGATTAAATATACAATTTTATTGGTCTGCCTTTGTCAAGTTGCTTACAGTCAAGTTAAAACGAATGGAACATGTCCAGAAGTACATGTAGTTCAAAATTTTAATTCTACAGCTGTAAGTATATTTGTTTTTCTACGACCGTTAAAAAAGGCACTACTTTTTAATCGTTAACATGAAAATAAAGTACTCCATTCTACGTAAAACTTACATAAAGTGTTAAAAAAGTAATGTAAGTTTCTAGTTTATCGTGTCAATAGTTTTAAAATTTGACAGTGTGCATTTTGTTTGCTCCTCAATATTGTGATGGGTTGAGAACACTGACAACAAGAATCTTTATTTTAAGAAAAGGATCTTTTTTGCTCTTATAAAATCTTGAGAACAAAGATATTATTTTGTCAAAGGAGGGACCTTTTTTTGCTCTTTCAATTTTTTTAGGACTGAAAACAAAGTTTTTTGAGTTCTTCAGTATTTATAAACACCGAATATTCAATTGTTTTTTTCTAGGTAGTATTCTAATATTTAGTATTCCAATACTTTTTTCGGTATTTGCATTCGTATTCCAATACCAAATTTTAGTATTCGACCCAACTCTGCCCTTTTAAAATTACGTTTCTTTAAGATTTTTAATAAAACTTGTTAGTATCCAATTTCCTTGATCACTTTAAACTTTAGGTATACAACATGGTACATAAAACATAGGTACAATTGGATGTAAAATTCAAAAATAAATATATATAAAAGTTAATGGTATTCGCCTATTTTTGGGCCATGTTGTACTCATAAATTTACTAATAAAAAAACCGCAGCCAAAAATAAAGACCGACGTGTTTAAGCGTTTTTTTAAATTAATCTCTGAATTTTAAACTATTTCACTGACCTCACAAATTTTAAAAACCCTTGATAGTTTTTTCATCAAACTGTTGAAATACACGAAAATAGTTAGAATTAAGTGCAGAATTTAAAAATGATATCAAATGCATATTTGAATCAAATCACAACTTTTGGTAGTACCAACTGTTAATTTATGTAAGGAATTTTGTCAAAAATTACCCATAAGAGCAAAATTAGAATCAGTCGCAGTTTAGGCTGGTGGAAACGCACGAGTTTTAAAGGAACTCACTTCAACCCACTTGACCACAGATGTGAATCGTCAGCAGTCACAGACTTTGAGCGGGTGCAATAACCCCAGTTTCATAAGCACTTACTAGGAATCGGCCTCTAAGAGATTGGTTCTTTGCTAGAGCGCTAGCTCCCTAAGCTGCTTTGTTTACCTGGAGGCCTTTTGTTGGTTGTCGCCTTTTTGCCCCCCTTCCAAAATTACTTTTGGCGTTACGGCCCTGCTGTATAATATCCACTATCAATCAATCAAATAATTAATCAAAATTTAATAACAAGCCAACAGCTGTATTTTACAATTTTTCTTTGTAGTTGATTGCCACTGGTGAGAATTTTTTAAAAACCATTACAGCAAAAATGTAATGTGAGAGTCAAAAAAATGTACTAAATTTTGTTGACATATCTAAAATATCTTTTTATTGCTAAGTCGTCATACCAGAGATTTGTTTTAAAAATCAGTGTTGTGTAGGTTAAAATCGAGAAAACGTACCTATTTATGTTGTTATTTAATTTAGGTTATTTCTTTTTATAATAGGCTCTTTATACAAAGTAATTAAACTTAAATGTCCTTTGCCGCTTTAAAGTAATGTACCAAATACCAATTGAATGTCTAAACTGATTTGAAAATTATGAATTTTTTTAAATTAGAATTTCAACACCCAGTATCTCTGAAAGAAAGCGTTTTCGCGAAGTTTTGGGACATATGTTTATGTGGAAAAATAACGTAGAATATTCCATAAAAAATTGGTGCATTAATTTCGCCTTGTAGGGTCCGCGCGTTTAGTAAAGAGGCCACCGACGTCATCATTTTCTGCGCAAAATCTCCTCTTATTCCCTCATCCCGTATTTAAAATGTTATTTATTTTTTAAATCAAATCTTTAAAATGCCTACTTCCTAGGTAACGATACAAAGCCCTCGACGAGTTACAGAAGATTTCGCGTAGATAATGATGACGTCGGTGGCCTCTTTACTAAACGCGCGGCCCCTATAAGATTTTCTTAGTCTTACAGTTGGAAATAAACTTAGTCTACGTTTTGATACACTTTAAATCGTTTTGCTTTTTATTAAATATTTTTTTAGTATTTGGGGAACTGGTACGGATATGCAAGATACATTGCCTTTTTCGAAGTTGATAGCAAATGCAGTTCAGCTACATACACTCTTAATAGTAATGGAACTATTAAAGTGTTGAATAGGAGTATAAAAGAATCGTAAGTATTTTATATAAATATGTCATAAAACCTCAAATTTTTTTTTATTTTATAATTTTGTAGCAGAATATTTTAGGTTTTTAAATGTTACGTTATAATGTTTGAATCGTTGCTGTCGCAGCTATGGCAATATTTTAAACAAAAATAATTAATTGAACTTTTAATTAATAAACTTAACTTTCGTTTCCGCCGCCGTAGCAGATTCCGTTCCGAAGTTAACAGGGCGTTGAATGTAACTTTTTATAAACGCCGTCCCGAAGTTGGCTTACTATTTGACCTAATCAGTGAGTACGTGAGACTACAGTAAAAGCACAGGAACGTGTAATTTGATTGGTTTTAACGGTCATACAAAACTATTACATTGGGGGGTTATGGTGAGTTCTGGTTCATTCTTTTATTATTTCTTAATAAGGCGAATTAAATAAAAAACATGTAACGAACTAGAACTAACCATAACCCTTCCTCCCAATGTGACAAATTTGCATGACCTTCTATATCGCTTTAAATCAATCAAATAACACGTCCTCGTGCCTTTACTGTAGTCTTGAGTATGTGGTACGTGTAGATACATCGTTATACTTAATCCGATTCAACCGATCCAATATAGGAACGTGTTCTAATTGGTTGCATATAAAAATACGTTTTTTCCAAGAAAGGAACATTATATTATTTTTTAAAAATTCCGAGCATTGAATAGATATGTACCTGTTTCCCAAACGTATTTGCATCTTAAATAGCGACTTTGTACTCTTTCTATTAATATTTGTATTTACTGTAGAAAGAACCAGGTGTAAAGAGGATCAGACAAGTGCAAAATATTCTAATTTAGAGCATACAACATTCAAGTCTATCTGTCTAGCTGTAAAGCAAGTCTGTAGCTGCAAATGACTTAAACAAACGTGTATTTCGGATAATGTCACAAACAACTCTACTAGCACACGAAAAAAAATAATGTTATCATTTTTAGGTCAGAACTTCCAGTTTTCCGCTGCGACACCACCAAAAACAACGTGTGTAAAAACTTAAATCCCCTAAGTGTAACATTTGCACCGTGAATACGAAAATTGATCGCTCTGTGTGCGGGCAAATTCATTGAGAGTAAATTCATGAAACAAGCACTTGGAGCGAGCAATTTTAATTTCGTTCTGCATCAGTTCAAGTAAAATATCAACCAACTCTCTAGCAAGTTCCTTTTTATAAGGGCAAGAGCAAAACGAGAAAATGCGCATTCTCACCGAGCCCGGTTAAAGTATCGCGTGAATAGGACTTTAAGCTGAACTTGATCTCTTCGATCTGTCACAAAATTTAACCTTACAAATAAACTTTCTATCCCTTTTATTATTTTTTATTTTTATTTTTTTATTTATTTGCAGTCTCCTAATTCACTACCCATGATTTTTCTTTCTAAGAAATATTAATTATATCACATAAAAATCGACTAGCACACAAAAATAAAAACAATATTTTAA
The DNA here is from genome assembly GCA_014170235.1 of Listronotus bonariensis. Classification (NCBI taxonomy): domain Eukaryota; kingdom Metazoa; phylum Arthropoda; class Insecta; order Coleoptera; family Curculionidae; genus Listronotus; species Listronotus bonariensis. The sequence goes on from JACEGR010005569.1 coordinate 4,335, forward strand.
TTTTTAGGTTAGGACGTTCAGTTTCCTTCTGCGACATTATCAAAAACAACGGTTCCAAAATGCTCGAATCCCCCGAGTGTAATATCAGCAACATGAATACGAAAATTGATCGCTCAGAGTGCGGACAAATTCATTGCTCGACAATAGAACTATTTTGCGTGAATATTAAAAATTTCCACTGAACTGCCAAAGTTCGAGCTTGGTGCGCACTAGGGTGACTTCGTGAATTCACTATGAATCCGCACATTTATTGCGCGAAAATAGAACTCTTTTGCGTGAATATGAAAACAGCTAATAGGCAATGGAAATGGATAAAGTTGTTTTCCTATAAGCTTCTGACAATTCTATTGTCTTCTATATGGGCAGCGGTATATCGTCGGGGTGTTTTGTCCGACGCAGCGGATAATACCCCTAGCTAGGAAAACGTACCTTTACTCTTTTTAAGTACTACACATATGGTTTGCCCCAATTGAAACTTTAAATTAAGAAAAATGATAATAAAAAAATCAGCTTTTATTTATTCCTTGCTTAGTGTTTAGGCACATTTTTACTGTTTTAGATCAGGATTACCTCACTCGATTGAAGGAACGGCTACTCTTTTAGGTAATGGTACAGAAGGCAGACTAAGTGTTGAATTTCCAACAACCAAAGGAGGTTAGTTTTACAAACATAATTATATTTAAACATTCTTCGATCATACATACAATGAAGACCTAAAATCCTCCCCCTCCTCTCTAAAATCTGAACCGTTCGGTATATACAGGGTGTTACAGAATGTTGTAAAAAAACTCAAGCTCAGATTCTACTTTGCGTTTTTTAATTGCTTAATTTAAATAAAATAAACAGTTTTCACAAAAGTCCGTGGCGTACATTCTTTTGTCAGAAATATTCGTTAAGGTACCGCTCGAGACGCCACTGGATTAGGTAAATTTAAAATTTCTGACCTTAAGATTTGCCCTTAACTTACCATCATTTTGTACCACCCTGTATCTTCAAATGAAATTTGAAACGATAATATGTAACTATGACCAAGTTCTTTATTTTTTGACATAATCATGATAACTTTAAATGTCAATGTGACTGCTAGGAGTCATATTGCCAAAAAAAAATAAATTAAAAGGTCAGTTTTGTGACATATCACATTTAAATGCTTCTGAAAAGTATTCAAAAGTATTTTAAAACCCTAGAATATAAATTCAACACCTTCACCTACTAAAAAATGGTAGTAATTTAATAAATGGGTACTTGAATTCCTTTTTTGGTTTCAATAAAATTTGATAAGTCTATTTACAACAATAAGATATTGCATTATTGGTACCTGAACAAATATTTCTAACCAAAAAATTGTTCGCTGCTGACTTTTGTGCAATAAGTATATTTTATTTAAATTACGCAAATACAAATTTACCTTTTTTATTGCCTAATCTTTTTGTAGCTTTATTAGTTTTCGAGAAAAAAAATAAAAGTCTCCATATTGCATATCCCTAAACCACACAATAAAGATAACACGGAAAATATCTTCTTCTAAAAATTATTTTTTAACTTTCAATAAGGTAGCACTAACGAATACTAAATAAAAATTACATCTAAAACAACCAATTTTTCGTATGTGTTTTGTGGTTTAGTTGTATTTAGTGGATTTTATTTATTTTTCCAAAGAAATAAGCAAGATCGACCAAAATTCACAACATCAAGAGCATTACTCTGATTTACTTTCTTTAAATAAAATATTAAAAATGCACAAAAGGCAGTGGCGTATACTTTTTGTCAAAAGTATTCAATGAGGTGCCGATGGAGACGTCACTGGTCTTGATAAATGTAATATAGTAAGGCCTAAATTACCCTCTTAATGCAATAAAATATACTGCTAAATTTTATTAAAATCGGTTAAGAAATATTTAGAATATTATTAAAAACAGTTTTTTTATTTTAGGTTTAACACCCACAACACATTAAATTAGGGTATTAATAACAGGGCCGTGCCTACCTGGTGGTGCAAGTGGTACAAGGCACCAGGGCACAATGATGCGGGGGCGAAAAATTCGAAAATAAAGGGCGGAAATTTTTAAATTAATTTTAATTTATAGATATTTAAAAAATAAATTTTCGGAAACAGTGTAATTTGAAAGTGAGGACCTTTCCTTTGCTTTTTTGCTTCTCCAAAATATTTACGAAGAAAGAAAAGCAATGTGGAATACAATAAAGAACTCACTATAACGTATTTAGTGTGAAAAATTGGGACCTTTTTGCTGCTTTTATACCTGAATTGACAATTTTCTTGTACGGGCGGTCATAAATAGCTTTTGGATCACGGCGCAAGTCACCCTAGGAACGGCCCTGATTAATAAGATCCCAAAAATGTTTAGCAAAATTAGAAAATACCTTTTTTAATAATGTATTTTAAAATATTATTTTACTTCTTAGGTGCTGCTGGTTACAATGTGCTTGGCACTGACTACAAAAACTGGGCTGCTGTCTTTTCTTGTAGAAATTTAGAAGAATCTTTATCAGCAAGTAAGTACAAAAAATGCATATTGGCATACATTTTAAATTTTATAAAAACATATTGTGTTTATTTTTTACAATCTACATTCTTTAAATTATTCTTAAAAATGTTATCAAAACTTGGTTGCTAGTTGTTATTAAGGTTATCTCTTTTTATTTCGTCAATAACAATGATAAGGCAAAAATGGTTAATGATCGGATTAGTTGTCTTCTGTCTTACATAATAACCCCCGTTTTACACTTGACGATAAGAAGTTATATGGAACCTTATGAGAGCTCGCCGACCATCCGGATTCTTAACGTGTGAAAGGTCGTATAGGACTATACACTTCGATAGTAGATTTGTAAGAAATTATGTACAGAGGTGTAATAAAGGTGAAAACCACTCATGTATACATTATAATATATTTGATTAAAAAAGTTGTAGATAAATGTACATTCATAAGTCATAAATAAAAACTAATACTGTCTTCTTTTGAACAAAAACTAAAAATTACATATATACAGAGATTGTGTCAAGTATCTTGAGGAAAATCAAAACATAAATGTTAAACAAATTATTGCCACATATAGAATTAAGCTATACATCTTCTAAAGACATCTCCAAGGTTGAGTTAAAGAAATCATGAAGCTCCGAATCTTCTAAATAAGGAGAATACTTTCATCCAGCTCCGAACGCTGTTTGTTTCTAGTTGTTAATTTTTCTCAAACTAGATATAAAAGGATCTGATGTTAATAGCAAAATGTTTCAGTAAATCCTCATTACAATTTATACGGGATGTTTTGCGAGTATGATCTAAACGGTGCTTCCTGATTTCTTTCATATGTCAGAGCCTCAAGAGCTTCCTCAGATAAATGCCCAATTGGAAGGTCAAAAAAGCTATTATATCTTTGCCGTGTACAAGTAATTTATGTAGAGTGTTTGGCATATAATACCAACTGTAGTGCTTTAGATAAATAGCTCTAGTTTCCTTGGTCAACAAGTCAAATTTTTGTGCATTAATTTTTTTCCACTTGCTCACAATTCTTAATACTAATCCCAAATTATATATTAATTCTTTCACAATTCCAGTAATTTCTGAGCTAAGCTCGGGGTTCGCAAAACGCCTAGCAGTGTTTCCATCATTGGATATGCCATACCCAGGTTTTGGTACATCTATTAGAAGCCCATTGTTTTGAATGCATCTTGTGTCTTTTTTTTCTGCCTAAAAGCTCTGCTTTTTTATCGCCCCTTACTTGCCACGATTTAAAATCAAGTTTGTATGCGATATGTAGTAGACATTCAAAGACCTAGTCCACTGTAAAGAACACAAAGCATTCAAATTTTCTGACTCAGCAAATCTTTGTTTATATGTAGAATGTCCACTACTGCACATCAAATCCCCATTTACCTAATAAAGTTAAGGAATCTCCTGAGGCTTAAGTGGTTGCATTCTCTCTCCACGAAGTTTTCCTCCAAATACTTTGTTGTTGTTTTGTCTAATAAATCCTGCAAATCAGCTTCATGCTGAGATTTCACTAACGACCGTATGTGTGGTAGGCAAAATATCGTTCTTGCCTAAATATGTTTCCTTTAATTTGTAGCCAAGGAAGTGAAAGCAACCAGGATGCAAAAGAATTTGCCAGTATTTCGCAGAATATTACACTTTGTTCCTGAAAGATCTAGGCCCAGCCGATTAGAGCCAAAGTTTCTTGAAGCGACAATACATCTCCCAAACATTTGACGATGAATTGTGGGATCGGATTTGCAGACATTCCGGCAGCAAACTCATGCTCTTTCCGCAGTCCAGGTTTCACAGCAAGTTCTTTTAAACGCCGTCCGTTTCGTTTGAATGCTTGTATCTTCAAACAGACATTTTTTTGGCCTACCTCGGCTTTTTCTTTTAAAGTAACATTAATGCATTGTTTTCCAGAAATAAATGATTTTAATCGCCTCTGAATAGAGAAATGCCGACCAAGCCAAACCTCGTTAGCATGGTTTAAAAAAATCTGGAACTTCTTCTACCACACTGTTTCCATTTTGTATGTTGCTCTTAAACAAAAGTATCTCTGCAGCTTTATATATTGGTGCTTTTAATATTCTCTGACACTCTTCTATATTTAACATCATTTGCAGATTTTATTATTTATTACAAATTATATTATATATTGCGTTCGTTTTATCTTCGCGCATTCTCAGCCAACTTCAAAAAGTTCCATGTGGAGTTACCGAAGGAAGCATTGTATAAAAAATTTAAATCGTTAAGTTCCGCAGATCTCCGCATAAAAAAGACTTGATGATTTTATATTGTCTAAAGAGACTGGATTTTGCAACAATTAGAGAAACCCACATAGGTGTTTTTGGAGTATTTGAGAAGCATCTCTTTAAAAATGAGATATTGAATTTTCTTGCTGCAATTTTAGCACTGTTTTAATAAAGCCTCACAAAATATTTGCATTTGACTTTGACGTAAAAATTAGAAGTGCGTAAATTGGTACATACCCGGAGGGTCCATCTCTGTTATACAGTTTATTTAAAGATAATACTAATACGCTGTTAAGTATGCAATCAAATGTATCAAAATTCACAAAATTTGGGTGGAATATTATGCCAGTGCCGAACGACAAACTTTAAGCCACTGTACACAAAACGATACATAAAATATTTACATCAAAAGAATATTTTCTTATTCTTTGTTTATCGATGTTCAAATTCCGCTGATAAGAAATTCTCGGGCTTTCAACTGTTTACATTTTGACCACAGCTCGTTGGTCCGATTCCGGCTAGTGTGAAACTAGACTTATGGTTTATATCCAAACCATAAAAATAAATTTGTTTATAAAAGTTGATTTAAATTGAGTTTCCCCATTAACAGATTAAATTGAAAATTATTTAAAGTTAATTATTTGCCCTTTGAGAGTAGTTTATTACAATCATGCATAAAAGATGGTATATGACCTGCGTGGCTCATGTGGCCTGACGTAATCCGTTTCTAGAAATGTTCGAATACTCTGTCGCACTCATCAGGTTTTATATTGGTAATTTTAAGTCTAATCACTTGTTGTAGCTCCGCAATGGTATTCGGGTTATTCTCGTAGGCTTTGCGATACCGCCAAAATTATCTAAAGGAGTTAATTTACAGGATCGCGGCGACTAACTGATATCGCTCTTACGTGAAATAATGTGACCTGGAAACTTGCCGCGCATCAAGACAAAGATTTTTTAAAACTTTTCATATTTAAATCACCTAAGGATTCACACTCAAAAAGATTAGCATCTTACTCTGAAACACCCTGTACAGCTTAGACCTGGCCACACAGGAAGTGATTTTTTAATCCAGATATTCAATATATACCAAGTATACCTGTTTTTATGTATAATATGTAAAAGAATAGGACTTTTTATCTAAAAGTTACATAAAGTGTGGCCCAAAGAAAGTTATTTAATTTTTAATTCTTGTAAGATACGGCAGTGGTGCCCCTAAAGTTTAGAAAAAAATAATTAAACATTCTTATTTGTAACCTTTTAAAAAGCCCCTTGAATAATTTATAAAAACTAAAACCAGAATAAACTTTTAACATCTGGTATCTTTGAAATCATCCACTTCTGGACAAAGGTAAGTTGGGTTAGATCGTCACCTTTTAGAGACATTTTGTAAAAAAGTAGTCATTAAATATGTTTCCAAAATTTAGAAAATATGGGATCTCTTATATTACGGATTCAAACAAATCGGGGCAATGCTACATCTACCGGTAAAAATCGGCCCATTTATTAATTAATATTTTAAAGTCAGACAAACCACTTGTTTAATTTAAAAAATAATTGATCGGACAGGATGGTTTAAGTTTAAAAACTTTTTTTAAGATTAAGTAATATTTATTTTTCAGGATAGTTCGTCACCTATGTTATTTGTCGTTGTTGCTATTTAAGAAAAATAATGTACTTGACCTTAGTTGTAATACGTATTACCATCTTAAAAGATTATTTTTAAAATTAGTTCTGGTTATATTTTTTTCTGGAACTTATTTAAAGCAAATAATTAAGTATTTAAGTTGTCTAAAAAATATGTATTTAATGTTTTATTTGTTTTCGATAAAATCAGTGACGAAGTGGGCGCTCGCCCAACATCTTGCAGTCGAGGTCTGTTTAAATGTAATTTCAACAAACCTAAAATCTCCGTCTATTTTTTAAATGAAATAAAAACCAAAAAATTTTGGACATTCTGGTTACAGCAGACTGGCATATGACTACGCTTGAGACTTAATATGTGATTCAAGCAAGCATGACACAAACGCCAAACAAAGGACGCGGCGTCATTTTTTTTGTTCTTACTTAGCTGAAATTACAATTAGGTCGTCACATAAACACGGCAACATTTTATGACTGTATTTATTTTAACCCCATGTAAAATGTGAGTGTTAGCGCCTTTACACTCTAACTGCCTTTCCATTATTGCGAAAGACCGAAATAGGGCGACGACCAACGCTATCGAAGTGTATGGAGTCAAATGAAACCGCAGAGAACGCGGAAAGTCGGAAAACTCAAAGACTTCGTATAATTTTTTATCTCTCTGTCCGTCAAAACCGGCTTAGTGTGTAAAGGTGCTAAGCCTCCTATGACTTGTTTTAATTATAAATATTTTGTTTCCCTAATTTTTTAAAATATTTATGGCGTTTAAATAACATCGCAATTAAAAATATACAGGGTGCCCATTAACTCAACCGACAAACTTCAGGAGGTGATTCTACAATGAAAAATAAGAAACAAACTTTATATAAACCTCTTAGTTTTTGAACTACAGGGTGTTAAAATGTTTATTTTTTTATTATAGCTTTTATTTCAACTAAAATATTTTAAAAAGTTTGGAAGACGTCTTTTATGCATCAAAAGACATTTGTTGACATATCAGAAAAAAATATTTTTTTTCCAGTGTCACAGAATAAGTAGGAACAGAATATTAACTCTCGTATACCGCCTTTGAAGTTTGCGTGTAAAATTGCCGTGACCTCGCGTTCCATCCTTTCCATTTTCCAGGTCCGGATTTAAAATTATTTCATTCATTCACAGTCTATTGGAATAAATTAAAAGTGTTGATAGTATACAGGGTGTCGGAATTCATTCAGAATATTTTGGGATGCGATTGTACATGAGAAAATAAGGGTAGTTGTAAAACAAATAAACACAAACAGTTTTTACATTTTTTTATTGATTTTTCCAAATAATGGTTTTGTTTTTATTCGCAGTTGTTATAAAATTTCTGTTTATATATTTTATAGCATAAAATAGCCTTAACCTATATTAAAGCTTAACTACATTACAATAAAGGAAAATATTTACATTGATTGTGACTTCCACTTGTTTACTTAAATCTGACCTATTATCCCTGAATTAATAAGGATTTGGTTAAAATTAGATGGAAAAATAAGTTCCAGGTTTAATATAAATATTACAAAGTCATTATAAGGTGTTATTAGTTTGCCAAAAACTCTGCTGTTAGTGTCATAAGCTTATAGTAACAAAATAAATGTTCGTTATCGAATGTTTCGACATTTGCCCCATATCTTTCGCATATTGTACAAGTGTGTACTTTTAAACACTTTTTAATGAGATACCCGCAAATATATCGTTGGAAATTTTTCTGTAATAATTCATGTTTTTGGTAATCTTTATCTATTTTAAAACTAACTGCCGGTAATGCAATTTGGGATGATATAGGTGCAGAATCCGCTATCGGAACAGCATCTGCATTTTCTCCGAGTTTGAGAAGTATGGCATATCTAAATCGCCTTCACAATTTTCGGTGCCCAAGTGAAAAAGTTTTAAACAAGTTAGTTTTTAAAGGCCCTACAGAACTGAATGGGTGAAGAATTATTACAATTTCCGTAATTGGCGTAACGAAAAACCAAATTACAATTTACAAATATTGAGACAAATATTATTTTAAAAAATACAGATTTTAACATTTGTCAAATTTCTAGCCCAAAATTCAACATTTTGCCTAAAACTGAATTCTAAACAACTTTTTCAAATAACTTTTAGTCAACTAACCTCACTTGTTTGGAATTTGAAATATATTTTTTACATTTTTACTTAAAACTAATGCCTGAAAAACTTTCTCAATAATTTCAAAAATAAAAATGTTTCCCATAATATGTGGCAAACTTTGGCGGACACTGTATGTTCAGATTCTTAAATAATGAAAAACGATAATTTGCATGTATATCCTTTGTTCGAACAATTTCTTGCAAAACAAACCACTTTACTCGATCCTTTAGACATATTGTATATAAAGCTAATAAAGCACAAACTAAACTGTCACTTACCGCACTCTTAACACGCAGAAATAAAATGAGAGTGGAAGTAATTTTATTACCTATAATAATATGTAACTAAAAAACCCAAAGTATAAATAAAGAAAAAATCTGATGTAGATAGACACCTAGTTCATGCGGCGCGACAGCATATTACAATGCCGACTCTATTCTCCTCTATAGATACCGACTTTCCTTTGACGGCGGCAAATCGCCGCCGTTGTCTCGCAAATTTATTTGAGTTAGTCTTCTGATCCTACTTATTCTGTGCCAGTGTCATCCATAAGGGGTTTAGGGTAAATATTTTTAAGAAAAAAATGGTATGCCACTGCATTTTTCTGAAATAAAAATATTATTTTGAGTCCCCGTTTAGTTTAGAACAAATTTGATCTCTTTGACTTTTTTTGTTTGATGAACAATTTTTGTCATAAAAAAAATAAACCATTTTTTGGCATGGTCATTTCGTATTGCTAATATCAAATTCTACAGTATAAAATAACCTTTGTTTTATTCTCTAATTAGATAGGGATTTGACCATGCGAAGAAATGGTTTCTATTTATTTACGCGAAAACCGTACATCAAGCAAAAAATGCAAGAGATCAAATTTGTTCTAAACTAAACGTGAATTCAAAAAATATTTTTATTTTAGAAAAATGCAGTGGCGTACCATTTTTTAATATTTACCCCAAATCCCTTATGGACGACACAAGTAAAAATGTATTTTTTCTAGTATGTCAAAAATGTCTTTAATGCATATAAGGCGTCTTCCAAATTTTTAAAAATATCTTGGTTAATATAAAAGGTATAATAAAAGAAAAAAATTAAAAAAATTAACGCCCTCTAGTTTAAAAACTAAGACGTTTAGGACATATGTTCATATGAAGTTTGTTTCTTATTTTTATTGTATAATCACCTCCTGAAGTTTGTCGGTTGAGTTACTGGACACCCTGTATATTTATTAAATATTTATAAAGCGTAAATATCCATTTTAGAAATCTAACCATTTTTATAACTTTTAGGATTTGCTTGGATTTTGGTAAGAGAGCGACAGCCAAGTAATGCCACTGTAGATGCTGCAAAAGCCGTTTTTAAGAGCCAGGGTATCGCTACAGAACCACTAACCCTAACTAACCAGGAAAACTGTCCCGAACTGGAGTAAAGTCCATAGAACAATTACTTTTATTTTGGGTACTGACATATTACGGGCATACAAGAAAAAGCCTTTCAGTATAATTTTCTTAATAATATTTTTTCTTTATTGTTTTATTATTATATTTATACTAAGTATAATCTAGATTTTTAAAACAATTTTCGTCCAGTTTTAAATTTAACCAAAATAATGTTAGGTTAAAACTATTACGTGTTACGAATACAACTTGATATTAGTTGAAGACTTTTTCTTGTACGACCTTGATATTTTTTATTTAAAATAAATTTTCTTTACGGCAACTGTCCTTTGTTTTTTATTTTGTGCTAAACAATGTTAAGTAATTAATTTACCAATAAAATAAGTAAGGATATTGTGACGTGAATTTTTGAACATTGCTGCAGTTTACGTTACTGGGACTATTACCACATGAAACCATTTCTTCGAGACGTGGGACAGTCGGACTATAGAAACTGTTTCAGCTCTGCTAAATAATCTAACTTAATGTATGACATACATGTACCTACCCGGTGTCAAGTTATAAATTTACACCCCTTAACATTTTTATTTTTTATCGTACAAGATAAATAATTATGTTTGCTGGGTTAATTTTGTAGTTTCTGAGTCAATAATTAGATTTTTAAATATCTAAAAATGTACAGGGTAAGAAAAAAGTATGACTTTTTTCAGTGGAACACCCTGTATATTATATCACTAATAAGAAGATTTTCTAAAGAGCTTTAATAACAAAGTCTACATGCGATATATCCATCTTTATTAGTTTCGGAAATATGGTCACCCAAATCTAAAGATTAAGTGTGAATTTCAATTATGTTATATTATGGCAAAAATATAGTTTTTTAAATTATCTTTTAAATGGTTATTCAGTATACAGAGTTTTCCATTTTAAAAAATTATACTTTTGTCGTACCCTATATATCTTAATAAAAAAACGAATTCTGATGAATAATACAAATACTACAGAATCATTCTAATAAAATGGTGTTTTTATTTCTTTTATACGATAAAAAATAAGAAAGTTAGGGTGATGTAAGTTTATTAAATTTTTACCTGATGGGAATTAAAAATTATTCTTCAGATTTGCATGGCCATATTTCAAAAACTAATTTAGATAGGTATATAAAATGTGTGTTTTTTAAGGCTTTTATAATGATGATGATGAATGATCTCTTTAACGGTAAAATGATATAAAGAAAGTTTTATTTAAAAAAAAACATTTATTTTGTCGCACCTTGTATATCTTAACAGATAATAAAAATCTGATTACTGATTCGAAAACTACAGGATTAACCCAACAAACTTATATTTTTAATTATTTTGTACGATAAAAAATAAGAAAGTTAAGAGGGGGTGAAACTTCATAACTTGACACTCGGTACACGTCTTAATTTGCTTTGCCTTGCGCCCGTCTAAGATTTGCGGCATGCCCTTCATAGTCATTAAGTCACAACCACCCACAACGCAGTATGTCGTATGTCGCAAAATAAAAATATTAGAATGCAGACAAAAACTGCTTAATACTAGATATTAATTAAGAGTAAGTAAAAAAGCGGTATTTTTTAAAAATAATAATTATTATTTTTTAAAGACCAATGATCTCTAAATTTTATTTTAATTTAGTTAAATATACAGGGTGTTTTTAAACAAATGCAAAAATTTTAGGAGGTGATTTTTCAACAAAAATAAGAAAAAAAAACTTCATATGGACATATGTCCTTAACGTCTTAGTTTCTGAACAACGGGGTCTTAAATGTTTTATAAAAATATTGTTTTTATATAATAACTTTTATACACATTCAGATATTTTTAAAAAATTTGGAAGACGCAACCTTTGCACCAAAAGACATTTTTTGGCATACAAGAAAAAATATATATTTTACCAGTGTCGTCCATAAGGGGTTTAAGGTAAATATTTTTTAAGAAAAAAATGGTACGCCACTGCATTTTTCTAAGATATATATTTTTTTAAAATCCGCATTTAGTTTAAAACAAATTTGGTCTCCTTGATGTACGGTTTTCTCGTAAATAAATAAAAACCATTTCTCGGCATGGTCAAATTCATATCCCATTTAAGAATAAATAACAAAAATTAATTTTTAATGTAGAATTTCATATAAGGAATACAAACTGACCATGCCAAAAATGGTTTTTATTGCTTACTCAAAAACCGTACATCAAATAAAAAAAGTGAAGAAATCAAATTTGTTCTAAAATAACTGAGGATTTAAAAAATATTTTTATTTTAGAAAAATGCAGTGGAGTACTATTTTTTTTTAATATTTACTTAAAACCTCTCATGAACGACACTGGTACAAATTATATTTTTCTTCTTGTATGCCATGTCTTCTGGTGCAAAGGGTGTGTCCCCAATTTTTTTAAAATATATATATAAATGGATATAAAAGTTATTATAAAAAACAATATTAAAAATAAAATTAACACCCTGTAGTTCAAAAATTTAAACAGATATTTAGGACATTGTTCATATGAAGTTTTTTCTTATTTTTGGTGAAAAATCACCTCCTACAATTTTTTGCACTTGTTTAGAAACACCCTGTATAAAAGTTATAGGGTATTAGAAAATGGACATAATTAATATCTAATTTAAATATTACTTTCGAGGTACTGCGTTGTGATCCTTGTCATACTTCTACGATGTTTTTTTCTAAAACTCATAAAAAATATATATTCGAATCTAACTTTGTGTCGCCTTTTTAACTTTTTAACGACCACTAAAAACCAAGAAAAAAAAGCCCTAGTAAAGCAGATTTTTTTATTTTAAAAATACAAATCTATTAATATCTACCACTTTAAATAGTTATAAAAAATGTTTTATATGTATGTTTTTTTCTCTTTTTATACTTCTTTTTATACCACCAAGCCACAACCAAAAGGCTCTGGTTTCCTTAAAAAATACAAATGTAGAATCCATGATTTTTGAAACACCCTCTATGTTATTTAAAAGAAATACTAAAATATAAAAAAATGTTAACGTGTGTTTTAAGTTAGTCAATAAAAACCATAAAATTATTCAAATTACCAATTATTAGGGCGATGCGGCAATTCTCTGGTAAGTAAAAAGATCATTCAGAAATATATTATGTCTACGCCACTGATAACTTTGTTTGCAAAAGTAAAAAACCGTCCCGAGATAAATGTTGATATTTTATAAAAATTGTAAAAAACAATTTAATTTTGGAGGACAAAATATATGGTGCCTACGAAAACTTTAGGGAGTTATTAATTAGCAAAATAAAATTTTATTACATTTGCCACGCTACTGACGCACTAATTGTTTTTTTTTGGAAATAAATTTTTAATACAGTTATGAAAGGGTACCTATAGACTTTTAAAATTATCTAAAAAAAACTTTGTAATAAACTGTCAAATACAGGAAAGAAAATAACAAAAAAATAGGTTTCTTAAAAAAATAATATTTAAAAAATAAAGCGAATATCAAAAATCTAAGAAACCTGTCTTTCTGGAATGGTCTACTGAATAGCACCATATATTTAAAAAACAAAATACATTTTTTGTAGAATTTTGCTCTTCACAAAGTTTTTGTAAAAATAGGACTTTTCTTTTACACTAGAATAAAACCAAGGAAAAATTTACGTTAAATTGGAATAGCTTTTTTATTTTTTTTTAAATCTACAAAACTGTAAAAACCGCATTTTGTTATTGCATTTTATTTAAGAGTAATAACGATTTAAAATTTACCAAAAAAATTAAGCAGCAGTTTTGTTTCCTTCATTCAGAGGAATTAATTATTAAAAGCAAAAAACTAAAAGGAAAATTTTGTTTAAAAATAAAATATATTTTTGTATCTACTGTAGTAAAGTTATTTTTCATAAAACAGATTTTAAGAATACAATATATTATTCAGTATTTTTTCAGGGAATTGGACTCTTTGTGTTTGTAGGAGGGTATTCTACTTGTCGCTTGTGAGGCATCAATTTTGGTGAAACCATTTTTTTCCAGCAGGTTTATGTTCTTTACCCAATTTTTTTATCTGAAGCTGTGGGTAATGCATCAGTTTCCTGTAAAAATAAAAAATAGAGTTTTGCAGGCATTTTACCCTTAAATACATGATCTTTTTTTAACAATTAGGTATTTTCGTTTATATTTTAAGTTCTTAAAGTGGGGAAAAATAATGAAAAAATCTAATTGTATGTTTTTTTATTTTGACAAAAAACGGCTGCTGCCCAAAAGCAACAATATGCGCAAAAGAACTGGCCCATTTGAAATGGAAAAAATTAAAAGTAAATAAATACGGTTTATATTTTAACTTTTATTCTATATGAAAAGCTCTAAAAATTTTTTTGTATTAGGTTAACATAGAACACAAAACCAGTCCATATTTTTTATATTTTGTGTTTGTGTGTGTATACCATTTACAAAGGTACGCCCTTTGCATTTTATTTTTCTACTTTAAAAACAGGCCAGTGTCTTATATGATCAGGTCTGATTTTCTTTTAGAGGCACCTATTGAATGGTTGACCTTTTTTGTTTCTTTTAAAATTCTTTGTTCCCAACTGGTCGGCCAGCAACCCTTGAAAGGACCCGCTATTCTAATTTTAGTGAGGGTTTCGTCATTTTTCAAAAAGGGAACAACAATATTTTTTTTTGTTTTTAAGCAGGGATACCATCCATGTAATTTAATGTTTTTAGAACGTTATTAATAACAATTAAAATAAAAAAAATCAAAAATTGTTGGATAATGTTGCTTATAATCAACATTTTTTTTGAAAATTAAAAATTTAAAGCCTATATTATAACAGTTCTCAATACTAACCCTTGTATTTCTTAAAAGTATGTTTTTTCCAAACCAAAAGTAACCTTTGTGTATAAAAAAAATAATATGCAAATTAGGCGTAAAAATAATATCAATTCTCTTCGGCGACCACTTCTCAAATCCGCTAGTTAAGGGACCATGTATCTACAGGGTGGCGCCTTTTCGTTGACCTTGCATTAATACAGAGTGTTTTTCAAATTTTGTCAATTTGGCCAGGCACTTGTAACTCGCTTGATATTAGAGATAGAAGAAAAATGTAAATAGAAAAGTTTTAGGGATTTTTACGTAAAATTCAGTGGCGTAGCCACATTTTTTGCATTGACTTTTATTTTAAAGTTGTAACACAAAGTTGGGTTTTTTTAAATAGAACACCCTATATATATTATCATCAATAATAAGTTCTCCTTAAAACCTATAAGAAATACCACATTTAATATATCTATTCTTAATGGTTTCGGAAATATGGTAATAATCAGGATTTTTTTAACGAAACACCCTGTATATTATATTACCGTTGCAAAGATATTTTTAAAGAGGTTAAAAAAATACCACATTTGATATATTTATCTTTTAAAGTTTTGGAAATATGACCATATTAATCAAAAAATTATAGATTATATATTATAGCATTAAGGTTTGGACGCTCATATTTCCGTTGAAAAAATAATTTTAAATGGGGTAAATTTTTATAGGTCTTTAAAATATCTTATTAATGATGATAAAATATACGGGGTGTTTTATTTTTAAAATTGTTTTGTTTTTAGCAAATTCCGGACAATGGCTATATTTCCGAAACTATTAAAAATTAAATATAATAAGTGCGGTATTTTTTATCGCTTTTAAAGATATCCTTCTATTGGTGATTAAATATACAGGGGTTTAATTAACGTGAATGTAAAAATGTAGATACGCTACTTAGTTCTACCTAAAAATCCCTATAACTTTCCTTTTTACATTTTTTCTTGTTTAAAGAATTGCATGAAAAACAAAACAATTACGCATCAATGTTGCATTTTTAAATAGAACACCGTATTTTTATTATATTTTTGAATTCTTTGCTTAATTCGAAGTATTTTTTATTATAGGTACTATACTATGTCTGTCTTTAACTGTTTTTGGGTTATCGATGCTTAAAGAGTCATATTTTCGGCTAATATTATTTTAATTAAATACACTAATACACAATAAAGGTAATACAGGTGAGAACCTAATAATTTTAAGTGAAGCAAAAAAATACATTGATAATTTTCAAAGAAATAAAAAAATACTTTAAAGTATCACCTACATTACCTGTATTTTATATTAAAATATTTAATTAAATAAGCCAAAAATGTGCTCCTTTAAGCTTCAATAACTCAAAAACAGTAGTAGCGTAAATAAAAATACTTAGATTTTTCCTCTTAAATGAAATACCCTGTACAATAACACGAACTCTTATTAAATATGTTTTTATTGTCAATTTCTTTTTCTGTATCGTATACATCACCATAGAAAACAGTTTTCTCACAAAACGACACTTACAATTAGTTGAATAATAATTAATAGGCTCCCAATTAGTATTAGCCTTACACAAATTCACGATCCGCCCCTGTCTGACTGACCTTGTGTATCCAGTAGCGTAGCTAGGCGACTTCGCCTACCCCTGTTTTTGCTTACGCAACGCCACTGTATGCCCATTTAAGGTACGGCCCAATCTGGCCAGCGGGCGAGTGATTTTCCACAAGGCAACGGCTGCATGTTAATTTTCTTCCATCTGTTAGCTTTTAAAAAATCACTTCCTAAGGGTGTAACCAGACGAAAATAAGGCTTGCAGTTCCGCTCGCTCGCCTGACGGTCCCAACGCTCGTACACGACTAACATATTGACGAAAAAATGGAAAATAAAACGTAAGGTATATTTAAAATATATTGTATTTTTACCACAAATATTATTTTAATCAGAAACAACTTTGCTACAACATATAGAAGGCACGTTTTTTAAAAAACTTTTTTCAAAGCTTCTAAGAGAAAAAATAATCATGGTAGTTTTTTTAATTCATTTTTTGTTTTAAAGCAAATAACAAAAAATTCACTTAAAAATTAAATATTTTTCTTATATACAGTAGTAAAGTTATTTTTTATAAAACAAATTTTAAGAGTATAATATAATATATTGTATTGTATATATTGTAAAGTATTGTTTTAAGGGATTGGTAACGATTTGTTTGTAGGAAGTGTCTCCGCTTGATGCATGTGAGGATGAGGCCTATATTTAACTTTAATTATCTTTGATTTTCGTGAAATCGTTTTTTTCTAGCAGGTTTATGTTCGTTGCCCGAATCTTTTCATCCGAAGCCGTGGGTAATGCATAGGTTCTCTGTAAAAATTAAAAAATAAAGTGTTGCAGGCATTTTATGTAATGTGTTTATAAATAAATACAATTTGTACCTTAAATTTTGGGATTGCAAAGGGATAAAAAAATAAAACAATATGTTATTTACATAATTGTATTTTTACTACAAAGCAAACAAAACAAAGGTTATGGTTTAGAAAACATTTGTTCGCGTATATTGCAGGAACGTTATTTTTAACACGGCTATATTGCTTTACTTGTATGTATGTTTGTATGTGAGTATATATGTTCCTTTAATTTTTACATTTTTGTATTTAAATATTTGAAAAACTTTGACATTAAAAAAATTGTTTAATAAAACCATGCAAATAACGTAAAAAAGATGTAAAGCTTGAATAAAAAATATAACCCAAGAAAAAATGTTTATTTAATGTGAAATTTTAAAAAGAACATTCTTTAATTCTAAAAACCTTTTTATATTTGACATTTTGCTAAATTATTAATATTAAAGGCAGTTTTCTTTTGGTCAATTTTTACATTATTATACTTTTTGGAAGACTTGTACAAAAGAAAACAAATTTCTCAACGTAAATCTTTTTTTTTATGAAGCAAAAACAGTTGCTTAGGGACCTTAATAATTATAAGAAAAATAATTATTTACCGTGTAGTACATGTTATGTTTAAAGAGTTCACAGGTCGGGAATGTGGGATATTATTCAAAGTGAATAATTATCAGGTGGGTAGTGATTTTATGTTTAACGCGACATTTTATGCAATGTGTTTGGAAATCACCTAGCAAAAGAGAAACATGTGATGTGTGATGGTCAATTTAATAGGCACACCCGCATCATAGGTAAAAACCAATGTTTAAAATTTTATTTACGGCTTTTATACTAGGTAATTATGTATTTTTAATGATATAGTCGTTGAAATCAAATAAGAGAAATCATAAAAGTTATCAAGTCCAAAATGTTATTACACGACTTATCGGGGCCTTTTGCACTGAGAGTGGGAGAAAGTAACGACGCTGTTTGATAAAGGTTTTTTTTTAATAAAAACGAGTTGCGGTATTGTGTTTATGTGTTTATTATTTCTATTATTTAATTCCAACGACTATAATATGTTAAATAGAAAAATAAATAACAAGTAAAAGCGGTTTTATAGACCAGGAGTGGCGAACCTTTTTATAAAGGCGTGCCATTTTTGTACAAAAATGTAAAATAAAAAACACCACTACTACTTTACTCGTGGTACTTTGTTTTTAAATATAATATTTTGAAGAGGAAAAAAATCAACAAGCTCGAGTCCCCAAATTTTTACGTCGCGTGCAAACTTGGGCACTCGTGCCATTGTTTCGTCATCACTGGTATAGACTGTAATAATCAACAATAATAAAAAATACTAGTATATTTAACAATGGTGCGGGTTGTGCCCACCAAATTAGCCATTACCAGCCGCCACTGAGAAAATGTTGGCAAAACTTGTACCTTTAGCCCCGAGGCTGCTCTGGGATGGAAAAATAAAACATGAAATATGTTTTACATATACTATATTTAACTACAAAGGAACAAATGTTAAATGTTTACACATTTTTGTTTATAGCACACGATAGCAAAGAAAAAAATTAAAAGAATAAAATTAAATAATTGTCATCTTTTTAAACATTATGTAGTAACGGTGAAAGACCCTTGTTTTTGAAGAAGGTGCAAATGCTTCGTTTCTCAGTCAGCCCAATTTTTCCATTAAATGAAATCTGCTTTTTTCGCTCTCTCTATTCATAATTGTTCCATTCGCTGGAGGTAATGCATTGGTTTTCTGTAAAAAATAGGCAATAGATGGTTGTATTACTTTATGTAAAGTATTTATAAATAACATATCAAGAGGTTTCTAACCTATTCTCGTAAACCCTTAAGAGTTCGGGCAGTGGCGTTGCTACTATGGGGCTAGATGGGGTAGTACCTCAGGGCCTTTAGGCTCAGGAGCACCCTCGGACTCTGACTTACAAACTGTAAATTGAACTAGTGAAATTTTCTTCCACATTCAGGATTCTGGATCTTGGACTGTGTATGTCACAGCACTGTATTTTGTGAACGGTAACAGGTAGATATTTTCCTTAGTTTTCATAAAAAGCTTTTCATTTGTTCATAAAAAATATGTACAATTTGTACATTGGTTTTAAATTTTATTATTAAGTCGACTACTGCAACTTCGAATGTGTCGTTCAAAATTGACCAATAATAGAACACGTTTCGTAATTTACAAATCGGATTTTTTAACCATACAGGGTGTTCGAAAAATGCGTTCGGAAAAGTTTCAGGGGTCATTCTGTAATGACAAATGATGTAAGTAAGTCCTTTGACAAAAATCTCCTTGGTTACCAAGTTACAGGGGTTAAAAGTTCAATTTAAATTTTTGTTTTTTCACCATAATGAATTTATTTTTAAACCAATCTAGTTAAAATTTGGCACACAAATCAAGCTTTGCAAATTCTTAAATTTAAAGATTAAAGTATTTTTTTAATACCGCCAGAGGGCACTTTATCTCAAAACCTAAAATTTATTTACTTTATAACTTTTTATTTTGACAGATATCGCAAAGTGAGCGCCATTTTATAGACAGTCAAAATCTAAAAATAAAGTACTCTTTATTAAAGTCGATACCCAACCGTTTAGGCATCAATGGATATCAAAGTTTTCATCAACTTCAATCAAATTACCTACATACATACAAGGTGTCCAGTAACTCAACCGACAAACTTTACGGGACGATTCTTCAACAGAAAATAGAAAAAACTTCATATAAACATATGTCCTAAACGTCTTAGTTTTTGAACTACGGTGTGTTAAATATTTAAAAAATATATTTTATTTTTAACACCCCTTAGTTCAAAAACTAAGAGGTTTAGGACATATGTTCAAATGAAGTTTTCTCTTATTTTCCGTTTTAGAATCGCCCCGTAAAGTTTGTCGGTTGAGTTTCTAGACACCCTGTATGTATGTAGGTAATTTGATTAAAATTGATAAAAACTTTGATGTCGATTGGTCGCCCAAACGGTTGAGTTTATCGACTTTAAATTTTGGATTGTCTATAAAATGGCGCCCCTAGCTTTGCGATATCTGCCAAAATAACAAAGTTATGTTGAAAATAAATTTTAAGTTTTAAGTTAAGTGCCCTCTGGTGGTATTAAAAAAGTAATTTTATCTTCAAATTTTAGTGTGCCAAATTTCAATTAGATTGGTTAAAAAGTAAATGCAACATGGCGAAAAATAAAAATTGAACTTTAAAACCCTGTAACTTGGTAACCAATGAGATTTCGACATTTTGACAAAGGACTTATTAACAATATTTTTTATTGCAAGAATGACCCCTTAAAATTTCGTAACGCATTTTTCGAACACCCTGTATAAATTAAGCTTTATGCGAGCCAGTCGGCGTTCGATAGGTCCTATTTACGCCACTGGAAACGGAATCTGTCCATGTAGCGTACGTTCCTCTGTGTCCTTATACTAATTTTAAAACATACCTGTGCCAGGAAATGTCTTTCATTTTTTAAACTTTTTTAAAACCTATTTGATTTGCTTACCTGCTTCCTTGCATAGCAATTCTATATAGTTAGTAATTTTCATCGCCTTCTAGAAATTTGTACCAAAGACAATTATAGTTTTAGATATAATAATTGTCTTTGGTTGTACTAACAAACGTACATAGACATCATGCAATAACAGAAAAAATAAATTATTCATAAGGAAGATCACTGAAAAAGAGGGATTTAAAGAAACTGCTGTTATTTTAAACAACAAAAATGTATTTAGTAAGCCTAGCATTGACATACGAAATATCTGGTAATCGTAAAGTATCGGTCAAGTTTCGGTGTACAACGCATAGTATATAAGTCCTAGTTTCTTAAGAGTAGTTGTCAGTTATTACTTAAAAACGGTTGAATATAGATACCATCTTCAGATAATTCTTTCGTCGACCTCCAGTTGTCGACTGTCAGAGTATTAAAAGTTCTCCCGGGTCCTGGCGGATGGAGGAAATGATTCGGGCGTTTTATCCCTCGGGGATCGTGGAAAGACTCATATTGTCACCTAGTAGTGTCGTGGAAGTGTTTTCTCTGTGTCCAGAGTGATTCCTAAAAACTTTTTTCCTCATCGCACGTGCTTAAGTTTGTCTATGGCGGCTAAGAGCATTGGTCGCGAGGGGAAGGAGACTGACAGTAACCGGTTATATCTGTATATTTGGTCTGCAGTTTTGCAGCACATAGATGTGCATTTCATCGAATAAATATTATTGGAATTAATCAGGGGCCTTGAAGCCGGACATTTCAAGGCCACCATCGAATATGGATAGCGCCCTATCTTAAATGGATCATCTAGAGTATAACCAGTGCCACCAACTGCCTCTGTGCAGTTGAATAGAATAGATACCATCTAGAACATCGTGTATTAGTTAAAAATAAAGACAATGGAAGTCCAAGAATGTAGTATTATTGAAGACACTCTGCCGTGATCCTGCGCAACCGTAGACATGCGGACCCTACTCAGTTTGAAGGTTGGATGTCCTCCTGTGTCGGGACGTGATCTTAAGTCGTCGCGAATCAGAGGCGGATCCAGAACTTCATCTTAGGGGGGGCAAACAAAAAAAATATGGTACACACCTAGATATTTTTTTAAAAAAACATACAAACAAAAAGCTCAAATTAAACGTACTAAGGACTAACAAAAAAGTTAACAAAATGTTTAAGAAACAGTTGTACAAATCTGCATTTTCAAAAGTTCCAGGATCAAACTGGCCACTATCATGTATTCTGTAGGGGTCACGGAGGCTCGTGCACCCTGTGCCCCCTCTGGATCCGCCACTGTCGCCAGTAGAACCCCTGGTTTAGAACCCACGTTAAGCTGTAGGCCCGTCTGGTCGACATTACCCAGACGTAAAAAGACAGGGCACAATAAATCGAGTGCATGGGTTATCTCAGCCCCATTGCTAAGGTCAAAGGTCTAAGACATTTCGGAGAGCTTTAAAAAATACCACACTTTCATACATTTCTTTTAATGGTTTTGGAGATATGGTCATTCCAATTTAAAGAATAATTTTTTAATTTCTATTAGAAACATACTGACTTTATATCCTACTAACTATTTTATTTTTTAACGTATAAAATAAATAAAAATACTGGTAGGCCAGAGCCAGTACGAAGCCAATTCTCCCCCTCCAAGAAGACAAATATATGTGTAAAAGCTTTGTTTGCTTCTCACTTTTTTTTTTTTGGTTAATGTTACTTTTTCCTTTAAATTCTTGCCCCCCGCACAAAACCAAACCCTTTTCGGCGTGTCGACCTTGGAAAATTTTGGAACATTATAAAGTCAGTGGGGGACATACAACTAAAATATTTTAACATTGCTACCACTTCCGGTTATACTTTTTTATTTTTAAGGAGGGGGATTTTTTAATTCGTGCTCAAAAGGGTACATTTTTACGTTTTTGTTTTAGACGATACAGTCAATATTTATGGATTAAACTCAACGGCACATTAAAATCTAATATCATGCCGCCGCCAGACATTGGGCCAACCACGATAAACTTTGGCAAAGAACCATTGTGTGGACCTTGTAGTTCATCTAGATTCGTCTTGATTGGCCCAACTTTTCTCGAGGTCGCTTGCTTACAAATAGTTTGCCAAATGTTTCGACAAATAGTTCGGCCACAATTTCGCCCAATTTGTGACGGCAGCAGAAGTATATTGTGTAACTTTTTGTTGATTTTTTTAAATTCAGCAATTTAAGCTTGCCAGTTAGATAATCGTTTTCCCCAGGTACCCAAGGGTTTTTAAAATTTAATTTTTACTTTTTGGGAGCACTTAATAGTAAAAACTAAATTTTAAAGAAAATATCATCCTATTTGTTTTAATCAAAATTAAAAATATTATAAAAATATTAAAAATTATATAAACTTAGAAAGAGATCGCTGCAGTAGTTTTAAAGTTATGACGATCACCGACTTTAAAAACGTGAGTTGTGGGAAAAGCGCTTAAAAGTTAAGTTTGTACATAAGAGTCATGGATAAGGTGGTTATTTAAACCTCCGTATCTTCGTTAATTTTTCTTTTCATAAATCTTAAATTTTTACACAGTATTCTTAAAATGTTCTTCATTTATAAAATATTTTTTTATAAATGCCAAAAAACTCTTCGCTTGATAAAATACCCTATATGTTATTTATTTTATAGATTCTGCATAACATTTTAAACATATTTTATGTATAGTGTTCTTAACCATTATTAACTTATTTTAAATCTTATGTCAAAAATGAGGTTTTCAAGCCATTACAAAATGATTAATTTTTAACTAAACAAAAGCCTTTAATTTAAATTGGGGTTGAATTCCTCGTAGAAAAATAACTATTTTAGTTGACTGCATTAATATTTTGACAATTTATAAATACAGGGTAGTTAAAAATAATGGTTAAAACTTATATCGACAAAAGCCATAAGACCCAATTTTTTTTTATTGGAAAGCTCTATCTTTTATAACTTTATTCAATTAAGCATTGAAAATAAGGGTAAGTTTGTATACGAATATCTATTTAAAAATTTATAGTTTTCGAAATTCTTACAATTTAATATTTATCTAGTCTAACAATGCTCTTCAGTTCCGGGCTTCTAGTTGCCCTGAAGGCGAAAAGCGGCGTTATGGCCAACTACACCATACCTACCCTTAATTAAAAGCCTTGTTAAAATAGATAAATATTTAATGGTTAATATTTCGAAAACTATACATTCCTGGAATAAACATCCTTCTAAAAACTTAATTAACCTTATTTTTAATGCTTAATAGGATAAGGTAATGAAAGGCTAATGCGATTCTTTTAACTTATTTAATTAACCTTATTTTCTAATGTTGTAAAAATAAATTATCTGGTTTTGCCAAAAGTGTCAAAGAAAATGACTGGGAAATAAAATAATTTTTAATAAATTAAATAAAAACTACCGTCTTCAGAGGCGCAAATAGCCGCTGGTTAGGGGGCTTAAGTCCCAGTTTATAGAGTATATTTGCCAAAAAGACTAACATACAGGTTGTCCCAACTCTATATACGAAATAACTTCGCCCCTGTACAAGATACAAAAAAAAACCTAAAATTAAAAATGTTTATTCGGTTTGTACTAGTTAATATACAAGGTGTCTCAAAAGCATAATTTTTCTTGACAAGTAGGTTTTTAATAAACCAAACTGTATATTTTAACAAAATTTGGCTCTGTATTAAATTCCACACTAAAAATGTATAACACACTATACGCCAATTATTGCTGGTTTTTCAGATATCAGCAGTATGCTGATATACTCATTAACAATTAAAAGTGAAGAAAGAGAATAATATTTTGGTTCTAACTTTTCTAAAATATTTTGTCACTGTCAGAGTGACAAATAATATAATTACAAGGAATTAATTACCTTATACATTTTTTATATCTTGTACCTAACATTGTAAGAAGTACTAATAGGTATGTCCAGCAATTTAGTTTATTTTAGACACATATTTACTTAATTGTAAGGAAAACGGCAATATGTCAATTATGGCTCGTTTTTAGGATTTAGTAAGTAAATATGTATCCAAAATAAACTAAATAGTTGACTGATCTTAATTTGTAGTTCTTAATTAAAATGGAAGATAATTAATTACATGATATTATATTATTTGTCACTCTGACAATGACAGAATTGTTTAAAAACAATGAAAACCAAAATATTATTTTCTTTCTTCACTTTTAATAGTTCATAAGTATATCAGCAATAATGTGGATATCTCAAAAACCAGCAGTAATCGGCGTATAGTGTGTTATACATTTTTTATGTGGATTTTAATACGGAGTTAAAATTTGTTAAAATATACAGGGTGTTGCATTAAAAAAAACGATTTAATAATAAAAATTTTGAGACAAGACACCTTGTATATTAACTGACTCTGTCAAATTGAAGAGTGTAATCAAATAAACATTTTTATAAGTTTGTTTTTGTATCTTGTACAGGGGCAAAGTTATTTGGTATATTAATAGAGTTGGGACAACCTGTATGCTTAGTAATTTTATATTAGTAAGTAGTAATTAGACTAATCACCCTCATGGGGGTGCTAAGCCTCCCTAGTCCTCCCTTCCCTTATTGCGCGACTGTCTTAGGCTTAAAATTTCATTTTAGCACTTATTTTTAATTTTTTGTTATTAATATTATATCTGTAAACCAACTGGTTTTTAAATAATAATTGGATAACGCTATTTGCTTTCAGTAGCACAAACTTAATGTGTAAGCTTAAAATCATTTATCTAAAAATACAGTATATACAGGGTGTTTCAGAACTATGGGATTAAACTTCTTGGGGTTATTTAGGGCAACAGTAGAAAACATTTAATTATAAGGCCCCATGTCCGGAAAAGTGTCACTACGGCACTATGGCACTAAGGTGCGTTAAAATTTAGAAAGACGATAAATTGCCTAAATAAAATTTAATGCATTTAATTTTTGCCTTTGTTACATACTATCTTTACAACAAAATATATTAATAAAAAAAATATATTAATAAAAAAACTAATAATCAAATGAAAAATGGAATAATAACATTTTTAAACATTGACATTGACATTTTGAGCATTTTCGTAATGACATCATGTACAAAAGGCATCAATTAAATGCAATAAATCCTATTTAGGCAATGCATCTGTATATATATTTTTTATATGTATCTACTTACATGTATTTCACAGAAAGCGATAATGACAATAATGAAAAAACTAGAGCAAGCTTCATGTTTACTTATCTAAAAATAAAACCGGTTGTTACATATTGTTATTAGAAAAAAATATAATAATTTTGCCCATGCTGGTACTTGGCCACGGCCATGTATATATGTCACGGTAAATGTAAGCAATCGGTAATTATCTATAATTACCGGTAATTATAGATAATTACCAACGCACATGGTAAATACAGTGAATTATCCACATTTACCGGTAATTATATAAAACTCACGTGACTCTGGTAAATGTTGACATAAGCTTTGGAATGGAGAGGAACGGCGCGGGCGAGGGTGATACTTGCAACTGCGCACGTATTAGCGTCTAGACCTCGTTACATGTCGTCTTTACTTGGAGTTCTATATATGTAGTGGATTTTTTAAATAACATTCAACGTGCCCGACGTCACGGTCAGATTAGTTTTGGTTAGCAACGCCTTTTTTTTAAATTGTCTGCACCTCTATTCATTTTCTGGTTTTCGCAATTGATTCCGATGTTTGATTTCATTATTACTACATTTACTAAAGGGGTATGGTAATTTTATATAATTGCCGGTAAATGTGATTAATTCGAAGGTTTTTACAACCGTTACTACGAGCACTGGTAATTATGCATAGTTCCCGGTAATTGTACAAAATAACCGCACTATCCACATTTACCCTAACATATACATATGTATGCATGGGCGCCGGCTGAGAGAGGCCGGGTGGGGCGCTTGTCCCCAGGGAATTTTGGTTATTGTATAGCACACTCACAAAAAAAATAGACAAATGAATAGCTATTTGTAAACTTTTAAAAAAAATTAAGTAAGAGATTTTCTGGTGCGGACAAATTAATTTTTATTCGCTGACAACTGTCAAAATTGTGTATTTTGAAGTGCTTTTATTCGTTGGTCATTCCTGATTTGTTTAGTTTTTTTGAAGCTTGTATTGTAGCTATTTTAGGTGGAAGCGTAAATTCTCTGAGTTTTGTGATCCGCAGTAAGTAGTAAAAGAGGTAAGACTTGAAAATTATTTAACTACGCCTAGCTACAAAAAAAAGCAAATAAAACGATTTGGGATTGATGTGGCGCGTCGTAAATATGTGGTAAAAGCACTTCAAAATAGCAAGCACTAATAACTAAATTAGGAAACAAAAATGCAGCAAAGCTTCTTAAATAAAATATTACATTATAGTCTGGGGGCCAGGACTGTTAGGTGGCCGATCAGTGTCCATGAAGTTTCAGAGTGTATTCCTATGGATTTTGACCCGCTGAATTCGGAAGTAACAAGAATTTGTTATAAACAATTTAATTGTTTATAAGGCTCTAGCTTCTAAACTAAAAGGGATGGATTTTTTTTTAAATAAAATTTGTTCCTTACAAAAAATCAACAAAATGACGTTTTATAACTATTGATCTGATTGTTAGAACCGAAGATATGGCAAAACTAGTGCAAAAGTATGGCAAAATTTGCAAAAATTACGGCATTTAGGCAAATTTTCACTTAAACTTGGCTTGATTTTAAGCAAAGTAACTCTGTAATAGCTTAAATTAAGGGGGAGAAGTCACCAGCTTAAAAACTAAGACTAATTTTTATACAAAATAATATTTATAGCCAAGTTTTTATAATTATAACCGAAAATTTGTAATAAAAAAAAGGCATTTTATTTGTTTATACGGCTTTTTTAGCTACTAAAAGTTTACATTATAACAAAGCAAGTTACATATTCAAATTGTACGGTCCACGACAAAGAATTTGGTGTATAATATGTATAATTTAAATATATCTTTTAGTATGATAATTCAGTTTTAAAGTGCGGGGTGGTTACTCGCCAAACGGCTAAAACCGTATACAGTGTGTCCCAGAATAGGTGTTACAAGAGGACAAACGGACCAACAATTTTGGAATTTTTAAACGTCCTCTTGTGAAAACTGGTCGCATGGTCCAAAACTGATAAATACAAAATTTTACTTTGATGGGTAATATATAGGGCGAGTTATAACTAAAAATGTAAAAAATGGCCAGGAGCAAAGTACCTTTATTTTAAAATATAGGACAAAATTTTATAAGTAAATGTTGTAGAGAATTAAATTTTATGTAAAAATTTAAAGTTAAAGAATTAAAGTAAAAAAATATTTTTGCAATTTTTTACATACTGAGAAATAAATAAAAAAATAGGTAAGAAATAACTTAGGTAAATAAAATAAGTATATACTAATTTTAGTACAAAATAAAATCGTATTGTCGAAAATATTGTAATTTATGGGCGTCCATAAATTACGTGAGGTGTTTTTTCCATATTTTGGACCCCTTCCCCCCCTATCTAATCTCACATTAGATTTATGATGGAAATACAAAAACTCTGAAGTTCTCGACACAAAATTGATTTTTTGAAGAGCAAAAAAAAAAGGTCTCTATCTCAAAAAGCAACAATACATCACATTTTCCTGGGGGAGGCCTGCCCCAAAATTTTGACCCCTTTTACCTACACAAAAATCACGTAAGATTTTCCTCGACCCCCTCCCTTCCTAAAATTAATTTATAGACGCCCCCTTACGTACAATTATACTTATTTTTGCAGTTAGCCGTTCGGCGGGTAACCACCTGCGCACTTTACAACTGAATTATCATACTAAAAACTATTTAAATTAAACATGTTATACACCAAATTCTTTTTCTTGAACCTTAAAATTTGAATATGTAAGTTGCTTTGCTAGAATGTAAACTTTTAGTAGCTGAAAAACTGTATAAACAAATTATATGCCTTTTTTATTAAAAAATATCCGTTTATAATTGTAAAAATTTGGCTATAAATAACATTTTCATTAAAAATTAGGCTTAGTTTTGCAGCTGATAATTTTTTCCTTAATTTAAGCTATTAAAGAGTTACTTTGCTCAAAATCAAGCCGACTTATAAGTAAAAATTTCAATGCCGTAATTTTTGCAAATTTTGCAATGTTTTTGCACTAATTTTGCCATATCTCCGATTCTAACAATCAAATCAATGCTTATAAAACGTCATTTTGTAGATTTTTGCTTAAGGAACAAATTTTATTTAAAAAAATATTTCCATCTCCTTTAGTTTAGGAGCTAGAGCATGTTAGAATACATGTCGCCATCTATGTCAATTTTATTCAAGTAAAGAGTTGTAACGTTACCGATAAATAGTATTTTTATATTTGTGGTAAAGTAGGATAGACGTTAGTTAATAGATGTCGCCACTGTAGCCGAATGTTGAAATGTGAACACTTGTTGCTAAGCACCATGGACAGTAGTTAGTAGTTTAAGTAGAAGTTGTTTCTTTGTGTAATAACAAATTTAATCTCGTCTAAAGTTAATAATAAAAAACGCAAACGTTTAAAATATGTTTCATTAAATCCCATAAACTTTATCATTATAAACAATTAAATTCTTTATAACAAATTGTTGTCACTTCCGACACAAAAGCAAGTTTAATATTCGAATTCAGGTGGTCAAAATCCATAGAAATACACTCTGAAACTCCGTGAACACTGATCGGCCACGAAACAGCCCTAGCCCCCGGACTATTATAGAAACTGACCGTTTCAACTGAAAACAGCGAAAACGCTTTGCTTGAGATGCTTAATAGTTATCGAGAAAATTTACATATTGTGTTTTCAGAAATATTTAGCACGACCGAATCATTTAATTGCTTAAAGTACTAAAACTGAAGTAAAAGTTCGTCGAATAAATGTTCATCAATAATTATTATCAATTACAAAAAATATTAAAAGAATATTACAAAATTTTAATTCCATACTTAGATTCTTTGATTCAGTCACTAAAGATAAGTTTTACTAGGGAAGCAAATAAACATTTCTCCTTTTAGTTTTGCATCCAAGTAAGATGACTAGAATAACATCAAAAAGTTTACTATGTGAAAATCTTTTTGCCAAATTCATATGAATTGGAACATTTAAAAAGTTAAGAATGTTAAACACGGTTGCACTACTGGCAACAACGACCAATTATAAAAACAAGGATATGGAAATAAATTAATATACTTTTTTTCTGCTATAAAACAAGCTTTTAAAATGTTTTTAACCGTGCCACCAACAACGGCAACAAAAGAGGTATTTTTTTGAAAAATTATCAGTTTTATTACTTGCAAGTGATCATGATCATTTATTCACGTGACAGACACAATTTAAAATATTAATAAACATTCAGAATAAAGTTAGCCACATAAGTTTCAAAAGTATTTATCATTTTCACTTCTAGCACTTTGTTTACTGATCACGTCTCGAAAGAATACCACTTAGAACGTTCGTTCAACACACTTGGGGCTCCGCTATGATACCAAACGGAAGCGAAGAACAAAGAGTGTGAAATCTCTGTGTTGGTGGCTGATACTGCCCAAGATATTTTGTGGTAAACAGCGTTTTAAGACCAGTTAACATACATTAAAAACAATTTTCTGTATTTTTATATCAGGCAGCTGCCACATACTTGATAAAAAGCCCTTCCGCTTGCTGCTTAAAAGAAACTAATACACACAACGTCAAAAATCTTGGACCCCCTGTATATCTTGGTTATAAAGAATCCTACATGTTTTTTAGTATAAAATAAAAATATTATTTTATTTACGAAATAAAAAAGATCACATACTTTTTTGGAGATAAGAGTTTTTGTGAGTTTTGCGAAGATTTGAAATTGTTTAGTTACTTTTGTTTAGTTTATTTGCATTTTTAAATACGCAAAGTTTAAATTGGTTCCAACTGAAAATGCCAGGACGAAAATTTTTTGTTTATAACAGAACAAGAATAAATGCTCTGCATGAATCTAGATTTTCCAATCACCATATTTCAGCCAGTTTAAATATTCCAAGATCTTCTGTGAATCGAATCATCAACAGGTATCAAGAAACTGGAAATGTGGAAAGATTGCCTCATAGTGGACGGCCACGTATTTCTATCGAAAGGGAGGACAGATATGTTATTTAATTTACCCGCCGAAATCGGAACGCAACGGCCCCAGCCATTAGAGATCATTTCCAAGGTACGTTTAACAGCCTAATTTCCACCTATACCATTCGCAGAAGACTTTACAGCGCAGATTTACGGGCTAGAAGATTTTTAAGGGTACCTCTTTTATTGCCTCGACACCGTGCTGCCCGCCATCAGTGGGCGAGAAACCATAGGGAATGGCTTTTAGAGTCCTTTTCTCTGACGAATTAAGATTCGGTCTGGTCAGTGATGACCATCGTCAAAGGGTATGAAGAGAACCAGGGCGTCAGTCAAGACTCAACTATCCTCGTGAAGTCGTTCCCTATCAAGGGGAACAGTAATGTTCTGGGGGGGAATAATGCACAACCGTCGAACCCCATTAATTCGCATACAACAAAATATGACTAGCGAAATTTACATGGAAAATGTTATTAGGCCAATTGTCATTCCCCTTCGCCATAAAACTGGACAGAATTTCATTTTTATGGATGATAACGCCAGACCATATCGAGGCTGAAGAGTTCATGATCTTCTTAATGCTGAAGAAATCAACAGATTAGAGTGGCCAGCTAATTCCCCACACATGAATCCAATTGAGAATCTGTGGGATATTGTTTTCAGAGTTATCCACAATCGCAATCCACTACATAGAACCGAGAAGGAACTTGCGGTAGCCGCGGGTAGCCACCGTAGAAGAATGGGAGCGTATATCGTAGGAATAAATTAATAATTTAATCATTTCCATGCCCAGACGTGTAAACTTATTACTTAGAAAGGGCCAACAGAGTATTAGCTGTATTTTCTTTTTTTGTATTGTCATACAGGTAATTTTTGTTGCAATAACGATTTTTTTATAAATTAACACTGTTTTTTTAATTTTTTTGGTATTTGTTTTATTTATATTTTTTTTTTAAATAAAACATGGACTTTGAATTAGTCCTTTTAATTTTTTTCTAAATAAAATAAAAGTATACAAATGCAAGGGGGTCCAAGACTGTTGTCGTTGTGTGCATTATTAAAGGGAAATTTTTAATGTATGTAAACGTTTCAAAACGCCGTTTGCCATAAAATATCGTTATTATTTTTGTTTTGTGTTTTACATATCCCTGAATAATTATTAAAACAGTTGTGTAAAGCCGCGTCCAGATCAATAAATATTTACGTTGTGCGATGTATTTGACGCAAATTTGCTCGTATTGGTCAAAAGTTTTATATTGTATGTATGTATAAATTTTGACGAAGACGAACAAATTTGCGTTAAATACAACGCACAACGTAAGTATTTATTGATCTGGACGCAACTTAAGATGAAATTTATTTTGCGGTGTTGTTGCAAAAAATAATGCAAAGTAAAATATTTTAGTGAATCCAAAAAAAAATCTTGCACTTGCCATGGTGGCACCCACCGGGGTTTCGATATGGGTAAAAAGTGGACATCTGGGTATAAAGTCAACATTGAAAAGTACAATTTTTTTCATTGTCACAAATTGGCAATACCCTAGGCTATGTTGGTGCACATTAATTTTTTTTTACAACTTTTAGTTTCCAAATAAATTCAATTGAAACTTGCCCTTCCCTAAGTCACAAAAATTTAGGCAAAAACATTGTCTATTAAAAAAAATTGTACTACAAAAGTATTAGTTGTTTAAAAATTATTTTTTGTGTGCCAAATCTATTAACCTGATGTAGTATATTTCTGTTAATTATTTGAAAAATTATGCAGTAATTACACGATAACGCTTTTTTTTAATTTACAGTCTTTTTTTTATAAAGTTAACGTTTCCGTTGACTTATAAAAAAAAGTTTACATTTGTATAACTTCGCAAATATCTTGTTTGACCGGGCCACCTTTAGAGAAAAAAGCGCAAATTTTTTATTTGCTAATATTTGCTATTCTTAGAAAAAATGCTTTTCTTTCACATGCTGCAGCGGTATTTATTTATTTTGCATTAGTCGATACGGATTCAAAACAAATTTGTAAATGAATCAAATAAATTGAGATTTAAGGTTTTGCATTAATCAAGCCAGGCCATGGTTAGGTTAATCTGTAAACTTAAAATATTTGTTTTACAGTATACAGGGTGATCATTTTAAGTCGGCACTATTGCTAACTATTTTATTATTGGCGATACGAAGTCGGTTAAATTAGAGAAGTAGTAGAGTTTCCGCTGATTAACGTGCTGTAAAACAATTGAACATCGGGCTTCGATTTATTGCAAAAATATATTTTTTTAATGAAACACCCTGTATATTATATCACCAATCGAAAGATCTATCACAGTTTTAAACAAAGTCATGTAGTATATCCACTTTTAATAGTTTCGAAATATGGTCATCTCGGGAATTTGATAGTAAACTGGCATTTTAAAATAGAACACCCTGTATATTGCATTACCATTAAATAGATATTTTAAAGAGCTTTAAAAATACCACATTTGATATGTCTATCTCTTGTAGTTTTGAAAATATGGCCATTCAAATCTAAAAATAGTAGATATTAATGTCTATTTTATCTTTGACACTAAACTTAGTGCTTATAGCTTGAAGCTGTGGAAAATTTAACATAATTTTCAGATTTTGATGGCCATATTTTCAAAACTATAAGAGATAGACATATCAAATGTGGTATTTTCTTAAAGCTCTTTAAAATATCTATTTAATGGTGATGCAATATACAGGGTGTTCTATTTTTAAAATGCCAGTTTACTATCAAATTCCCGAGGATGGCCATATTTCCGAAACTATTAAAAATTGGATATAACACATGAGGACTTTGTTTAAAACTTCTTGATAGAACTTTCGATTGCTGATATAATATACAGGGTGTTTCCTTTAAAAAAGTATATTTTTTTAAATAAATGGAAAACCCGATGTTCAATTGTTTTATTGTTGACCGCACGTTAATCAGCGGAAAAAATACTACTACTTCTCTAATTTACCCGACTTCGTATCTCCAATAATAAAGAAGTTAGCAATAGTGCCGATTTAAAACTGATCACCCTGTATACTGTAAAACAAATATTTTCGCACAATTTTATCAACATTCATGATTATTATATCAATACAAACATTCGCTAATTTAAAAGCATTGATGTCCATTTTTTTCAATTTCATGAAAAATCTGTGTTTTTTTTGTGTATTATTAATTAGCGGCCACTTTGTATAACACTTGCTCAGTTATTGAAAGTGTATTTAATATTTTTTCGTATTTTTAGTAGAAAAACTTTAATTGGTGACAAATTAAGCGGTTAAATTTCTCTTGTGATGATAGATCGCCTGTGACTTGAAAACATCAGTAGATACTATAAATAAAGTACTCTTGCAGCGAGACTTTTTCTCTATTATAATTTAAATTTTTTGTAAATATTTTCATAAAAGTTTTAGAGATATACCTAATTGAAGTAAATCTATATTAACAAGTTTTAACTTACATTATTTGCTTCGACCACTTAACACTATTGCAAGATAAATATTTTGTTCCAATATTTATATGAACCCACGCAACAATGGGGTATAAAAAGAAATTGAAAATTTTATTCCTTTTTTATTTGTTACAATTTATTTATATTTTGATTAACTAAATAATAATTTATAATAAACATTTCTCCACATATTTTATGGGTCCCTGTATTTTATTACTAGTGCCTTAGTAGGGGACCCCACGATCCCTGTCGAAAAAGAAATAATACAATCCCACAGAACAGGATAAAAAACATTAGAATCTGCGACAAAAGCACAATAGAAACCACGGTTTCTATTATGATATTGTTACAGACTTTCAAAAAATGTATTTAGGTTATAGAATTTTAGAGAGTTAGGATCATTTAATTTAGTTTGTTAATTTATTTAAATAATTTACCTTAATTTTTCCAAGTTCTTTCATCACTTTCGAAGGTTTCCGAAAACGCCCGAATTATCTATTAATAGCTTTTATGCCATCATGTACTATGGAATTTTCACGATATTTCTCGAATATTCTAGATCATTCTTTACTCTTCCACCATACTATAAAAGGGCGACGGGAAACCTCGAGTCAGTTAGTACCGATTCGACTTTTGTGCTGTAAACTTCGAGACAGTGACATTTTAAGATTTTGCCGTTATTGTAACCATAGTTACGTTACATTGTTAATAAAGGTATAAAAACGAAGGCACGTGTTTTTATACGAGGTGTTTTGGAACAATATATTGTGCTTTTGTCGCAGATTCTAATGGTTTCTATCGGTCTATAGATCTCTATAGATTGGTTTTTTCGACAGGGATGCTAAATGGGGATTTACTCGAGCGTCATAGAGATCTCGAGTTGCACTCTTACTCTCAAATTGCCAGATTAGTGAAAGTCACTGTTTAGCATGTAATTAACTCACCCTATCTTAATCTAACGCGCTAAAAAATGTCTGATGGATATATTTTTGTTTTTTACTATCGGCCTCGTATACATAATTTGGTGAAGGTACTTAACCGCATGCAAGGTATCCTCTGGTATATTAACCGGCCGCGCTGTAGTAGAACCCGAAAACTTCCTCCTGGGCTCCTCTTCCATAAATTTTTAGCGACAATGCGTGGAAAGGAGACGGTTGCCAATATAAAAATTTGCAGCTTTATCAGTGCTCCTTCTGAGTCTTTCTTAGGCTGGCCTCAAACATCAAATTTCTGATCTGATTACTCGGTCCGACTTAGAAATG
Source organism: Listronotus bonariensis (assembly GCA_014170235.1). NCBI lineage: Eukaryota > Metazoa > Arthropoda > Insecta > Coleoptera > Curculionidae > Listronotus > Listronotus bonariensis. The sequence continues at coordinate 39,839 of JACEGR010005569.1, forward strand.
TCTACGTTGATGTCATTCAACAACTAAACGTAGACATTTTTAAGTCGGACCGACTAATCGGGTCAAAAACCTGATGTTTGCCGACCTAGCTATTATATCGAGGGTTTCCTGCCAAAAGGGCGTATCCACATAATTTGTGATTTTCTTTTTAGCGCTGATAATCTAGAAGGTTTTTATTTTGGAAAAAATATTATTTTCATATGTAGGTACGATCTTTATTTAAAAATTGTATCTTTTAAAATATGTTTTGCAACAAACTGAGGAGCAAACAAAGTTTAAGGTTTGATATGGATTTTCAAAAGTACAGTGTGTCCAAGGATGGACTGATTATATATGTAAAAATTTTTATTTTTAATATTTCGAAAAAAGTTATTAATTGGAACTTTTCGCCAACAAAGAAGAATATTCGTGAAGTTTACCCTAAACAATTTTAGTGTTAATAATCTTAAAAATATTTTTCATTTCAATTTTTAGCTTTCATGAGTTTTATTGATAGATTTCATTAGTTTCATTGATGTTAAGATTTTTCTTTATTGGGAAAGGTCCTATATTTATTGTTAAATATGTTCTTAAATATGCCTAATTTTATTTAAGTTATTTAAAAATAAAACAAATATGTCTCCATACGACCTATAAGGCTTTTATTACATAGCATATACGAAAAATGTAAAATACAAAAACAAAAGACATTCACACAAACAAAACAATAGGCAAACACCCACAAACTTTTAACATGGACAAGGACAACATGGAGCAGGATAACACGCAGGTGGTGGACAAGGACAGCATTGAGGTTGATTCGTTGGAGGACAGCATGCCAGTGGAGGTGGACAGGGAATGGGAACAGGGCATGCAGGAACAACTGGAACCACTCGACCAACTGGAACACACGGCGGTGGAGTTGGAATAACCGGTGGTGGGCAAGGTGCTTGAGCAATAAGCGGTACACATGGTGGAGGGCAACAGGGCGGACAACATGGTCCACAGGGCCCACAAGGACCGCAAGGACCACACGGACCACACGGACCACACGGACCACACGGACCACACGGACCACACGGACCACATGGACCACATGCAGGAGGAGGACAGCAATTACCTAAAAACAAAAATAACTTATTAAACAATAATATTAAACTTTTTATTACTAAATTAGCAAATTAGCAATAGAAAAGAATATAAATAATGTAACTAAATTTAAGATTCGACGTTTCTTATTTGAGCCACCATCATAAACTTTATTTTTTAAATAGGCGGTGTATTTGGTATTAAACTTAATGAAGTTGGATTTTTATTTTAAATCCAACGATATATCACACTTTACATTTTGGCGACGTTTCGAACCAAAAACCATTATCCACTATTTTTTTATTAAAAATACGTTTTTGAAAATTTGCATTTAAAGATAAGTATAAATACATTTTTTCATATAACTACTTATTTTAATTCTTTTTATTTATTTATAATTTAACTAACAAGATACAAGAAATATTGTAATTTACATACATTTACTTTATATACGTAATAATATAAAGCATTTAATTTAATCAAACGCCTCTATTAACTTTATCGTAGCCTGTTATAAAAAATGGATGCATTATCACCTGCAAACGGAAATTTCTTCGAACGTTTGGGGCAAAATCGTTATTTGTAAGGGCGAAATAGTGAATGATGATGGGTTTTCTGTTTGAAAAGTTGCATACATGTAAAATGTGATATATCGTTGAATTAAGAATTAAAATACAAGTTTATTAGGTTCAAAACCAAATATTCCTCCCATTTAAAAAACAAAGTTGATGATGGTGGCTCAAAGACAAAACATCGGATCTTAAATTAAGTAACATAATTTTCTAGAACAAAAAAGTGGCAATTTTACCGTGTCGTGTGTCTTAAAATATTCCTTTAAATAAACCGAAGAAAAAACTGTTTTGCAAAATTTGTTATTTTTTTCCGGATAATTCCGAAACGGCTACAATTTTTTAAAGTTATATGGAAATATTGTTAAGCATAAAAATGCGCAACTTTGACCCAATTTAACCAACGCTGTATCTATAACCGTCCCTGAGATCCCATTGGTGTTCCTTAAATTTGTAACACCCTCTATACTTGATTACTAAAAAGTATAGCCCTTTTAAATAGCTTACCAACTGCTGCATTTACAAAATTCAGTATCTGGAAGGCAGCATAAAGAATTTAATAGTGATATGGCACCGTTGTCAGAGATTCCAATTTTATGCTACACTCTCATTTATTTTTATTTTAATAAATTTCACAGGCAAAATTAACTAGTCCAAAAATGTTTAAAGATTTTTTACTAGTGACTAAGATATGACAACAGCACATTATTGGTAAAAAGTACAGAAGCACTCAAATATCTCTAAAACCGCTTAAACTGCATCTACAAAATTCAGTATTTGGAGTTTTCTGGGCTAAGTAAATAGTAGTAATATTGGCATTTTGTCGTTTTTGGTATTGGGCAACACGTAATATTTTTGGTTTTTAAAAGCGGCTTTTACAATGTCGAGATAATCCTTGAATTACTATACTTCTACCTTAGAAGCGAACCATATTTGGTAAATCTAGGTGACAATGCATTTGATAGCTTTTGAAATTTAGCTAGGACTTTCACGACATAATAATTTAACGCTGACTTTGTTAACATGACATTGTAAAAACTGCTCTAGATGGATGCGCTAATTATTTTAATTGCAATAAAATAAATGCCTAATTTTAAGGGGCTTATTGTGAGCCTCTGCCTTTTTACGTCTGGGTAATGTCAGCCAAACGGGATCTAAAGCTAACACATGGTTCCATACCACAGTCCTGGCGATGAGCGACAACTTGAGACCTCGTCCTCACCCAATCGGTCAGTTTCGATTTGAAAGTCCATTTATTTTCTGGAATATATCTTACATTTCACACAAAGTTACCCAGGGGGACTAACGAACCTGCCAGTTTGGTTGAGCTAACAACTAAATTTCTGACCCTGGCCGTCGGCAGGACTCGAATCCCACCTCACGTCGGTTGTGCGCTCAACAACCCGAGCAGCTTTTTAACACGCTAGGCCAACACCCGACTCAACTTTGTTATTACTAGTTGCCGAAATCGGTCAACAGTTTCAATAACACCATATAATTCTCATTACCAAAAACATCACCCATACTTATGTAGCCTAGTCAGCCTAATGGATAATACGGCACTGATTAGGTAAGTGTAGCTTTAGCGATTTTAGAGATATTTGAAACTTTTAACTAACCTATTATAACGGTTAAAGGTGTCAATGTATTGGGGTTTTATTTAAATAAAGTGGCTACATCTGCCTAGAACTGACCATTTAAAATAAGATCATTATAAATTTATAACTTAAAAATTAATTTTCATTCACCAATATGACAAGAACTGAGATTTAATTTAATCATAGAGTAAGGAAATTATAAGAGTTATCATGGAATAGCCGATTTAAGGACAGGTCATGCGAAAACTCCCAATATAATTTTATTCGTTTCTCGTTGAAATACCGCCAGTTAGTCATTTCAGTAAGCTTACATGTCTCCCCACCGCTGATGTTACACGAGGCGAGGCTTCGACCGACGCATTTAAAGTGTAAACTGGAAAAATGACAAGCCTGCCGCCAAGCCTGCCGCAAAAGCGGTACGAAAATTTTAGCATGCCATGGTTTCTCTTATCCGCAGGTATGTTACTTTATGATATAATTAATATAATATATATAAGTTTTTTAACCATTTTTCTTTTTGTCACCCATTTCTGACAAGCTTCTAGAAGAAATGAATAATTTTGAATTATTTATTTTATAAAACCTAAACTCTATGTGCTTGACATAGATTGTTACTTTTAAGCACAGCAAAATATTTTTAAAAATGATTGTTAGAGGTATAAAATTATTCAATTTTGAATTAAATTAAAGTTAGTACATTTTCTATGAATACTTATGAAGCTTCGAAAAAATGTTCGTAGGTATCAAACGTGCCTCCCGTGTCTTCATTTTTGTCTTTTGATCATAAAAAAAATTATTAAAGATTAAAACCACAAGAGAACTAAACGTTTACTGCACGGAAAAATAAATATAATTAATTATTAAGCTGAAATTATAGATTGACATTTCTGTTTCCGTTTGCCATTTGACGTTTCGATTTTTGATGGTATACTGAAACGGTAAACGGAAAATAGAAGTTGACAAATAGTCCCTGGGCCATCAATAAAATAGACCTTATAATACCAACACTTTTCAAACCTATTTAGGGGTTCTTTTGACGAGTCTACCACGAATACCCATATCGTCACATATGGAACCGGCGCTTTAATTCTTACGCCCCTTCAAACATGTCATTGCTGAGTCTTTAGGGTTTTTAATAAAAACACATTTATTTTTGATTTTAACGTAAAGATTGTGTAAACTTGTCCGACAAAAAAGTGACGCGGTCGCCCAGTCCGATATCCCAAACATGTCAATTTTAAGCCTTCAAAGGCAACTATTTTTTAATGCTATACAGGGTGTTACAAATTCGATGCATTAGGATTGCTGTCTTAGTAATAATATGAGATAGAAAGTTGGTTAAATTAAGGCGCAATAAAGTTGCGCATCCTTATTCTGAATAATTGGGCAAAGAGAAATTTAAAAAATGTCGTTTTCTTTCGGGATAATGGTATTTAAAAAACGAAACGTCGTAATAGAAAAACGTTTTCTCGAAGAGCATAAAAAAGTATCTACCTTGAGAAAGTGCTGTTGGTTTTTAAAAATATTCACTAACAAGGCTTAAAAAAATAAAAGGAATAATTTAATTTTTCGTTTTTTTCCGGATATGTCCGAAAGTAGCCGGAATTTTTTACATTTCCCTTCGCCCAATTATTCATGCTAATACATCGAATTTGTAACACCCCGAATAACTGAGTTTAAAAATTACAATAATTATAACAACCAGAAATGTTACCTTTTCCACCATTGCCGCCATTTCCTCCACATGGAGCACAAGGGGGTAATCGCACGTATGCCGGATAACACTGATATTGCTCCAAATCCTTTTTACGTAAATCATTGTGTTTTCCCAAATGTTTTCCGTTGGCAAATTCTGATGGACCACAAGTTGGATCGGGTTGTGTGAGACATTCGGGTGATCCGTGGCATTCTGATCGGGGACAGTCATCTTGGAGTCCTAAAAGACGTCTTATTAAAAACCTGTACAGGGTGTTTCCTAACTATTGTACGAAACTTAAGGAGATCCGCCAGGGACGAACTAATGGTCAAAATAATTAATGTTTGGAATGAATTATAAAACTGCTTTATGTTGGGGCACGGTTACAGAAATTACGCTGAAAAATATAGAGGTGGTCTTTGATATGGATGGACAAAGCATGAAAATAAATAAAAAATATTTACAGCATTTAATTTAATTTATAACTATCAAAAGTAGGCACTTAAAAACATATTTATAAAAAATAGAAAGTAATATATAGGTAAAAAAATAAATACATTCCAACCTCCCAACACGAACCTTTCTTTACTGGAACTTTTTCAATTGTTTATGTTTATTTTTCCAGAATTCTTTGCATATATTTTTTCATATACTAAAACTTTTATTCCTGAATAACCCATTACACCGGGTATTGTCGAAATTATCTTAAAGAGGGCTTTTAGTTTCTGCATTCAGATACAAGTTTAATTTTCGTAAATAAAAGCTATTTACTATTTTTAACGTTTTTATTTTTCTATTTAAATTAAGTTTGATAAAATAAATAATATTTTATCAGCGTAAATATGCATAAAGTCGAAAAAGTAAATTAATCTTTGATAACTTATTCTTTGTCAAAAATTGAGAAAAAATATATTTCGTTCTTTTTATATCTGATTTAACTCCGTTTTATCTTAACATAAAAATTAAGTTCCTAAGCTTTTCGGTAACCACAAAAAATCCTTATCTGACTTCAGGCTCCAATACAATTTTGTTTTCGATAAAAATATGTTGTTATCAAAAAAATTTTGTTCAGGATAAATATTATTATAATTTTTTAAATTATTTTGACTTGGATACAATCGGCGAAAACATCTGTTAGCCGACTGTATCTTGAATCTTGCACATCGGTCGGCCAACTTGCTGCAACATCGGTCGGCGTTATGATCAAAGGAATCGGGAAGTCGCCTGTTTTAGCCACGTACAGACTTGGATACAATCGGCAAAAACATTTGTTGGCCGACAGTCTCATAACTGTTGCACATAGGTCGGCCGACTTTGTGCAAATGCCGCAGCAACATCGCTCGGCATTTTGATCAAAGGAATCGACGAGTCGCCTGTTTTTCATTTAATATGGAAAACATCGGCAGGTTTGTGCGACCCCAGATACACCGATTTTAAAGCAATTCTCATTCAGACGTGTGTCACTGTACATATTATACACTTAAGTTGTTATGAAAATCTCTATTTTGGCATTTTTGTCCACATATCGACGCACTTTGTTAGGTGTCACCTTGTTTAGGTGCCGTAATTATTTGTTTAATTTCTTTTCTTTTTTCCACGCAATGCCTGTCAACCCTTTCACTTAGCTGATACCTGTGTAGGTTTATAAAGGTTTAATTTTGTTGATTTTGTAAACGATTTGTTTTGTCGAGCACTAAAAAACTTAATTTTCATCAAAATACTTAAGAATCTAACATGTTTATGAAAGACCTTTATCAAAAAACATAGAGACAAAAATTATTCAATTGCCGTAATAAACTCCTTCTCGTAGAAATTCTCTCTGCCACCACGTTTTCAGCGATTTCCATTTGGCCAAAATTTGTGTGGACGCGAATACTTGTATCTGTAAATGTTGGTCAACTTTGTTGCTTAAGAATTTTTGAAGATACAGTCGGCCGACAATGTTGCACCGATTGTTTCGAAATATGTACATGGCTTTTAGTCCTCTTCGTAGGACAGAACCGCGCGATTTTAAAATGTACTGCAAGTAGCATTCTGTTCTGCTGGAAGGCCAACCTTATGAAAAATTTATAATATTAAAAGTACTGCCAGCAGGACAATTCGCCATGTAGAGAAATCCTTCCGGAAGCGCTTCCAACAGGACAAATGTTTGTACATTCTATCATTAAAGTTTTTACAAATAGTAGGAAGTTTTTAAATGTCCTTAAGGAGCTTGGAACGCTTTACCTAGATTAATATTATTGGGTCCAGTGGCGTCTCAGTGGGCACCACAGCTAAAATTATTGAAAAAATAGTACGCCGCTGAATTTTTATATTATAAAGTGTTTATGTTTTTCGTTATTGGGCAACTGAAAATTAAACATTTTAGTTATTTGTATTTTATTTGCATTAGCTTCTGTTTAAAAAAAACTATTTTAATTTCTATCTTCTTACCACACAACCTGATATAAAACATAAAAATAAAATAATTGGCCTTAAAATAAATAAGCAGTAATACAGGGTGGGCCAAATTAAACTTGAACAGTTTATAACTAATAATAACTTTTTACCTGTTGCGCCTATCTTTTTATTTTTACAGAGCTAATAGGTAGATATGTTTCCTCTAGGTTTGTCAATTTTAGTTGAATAGATTTAGTCAGGACCGACTTACGGAACTTTTTCCAAAAGGATGCATTTAAACTCGTTGCAAAAGAAATCAGATTTAGCTACAATTGAGCTAATACGTTTTTCCTGTAGACAAACTATGAAAAATGCTTTAGTAAAAGCAAATTTGTCAATAATTTAAGGATTTATGAATTATGATTATTCTTGATGAATGATGCTCCCAAAAAGCATGCATTACTCTCGATTTTAAGAGGGAACCTTTTTTTAGTGTGCTTCGAAAATCAAAAATGTGAGGTTACCATGGTTTCTGAGTTGATGCTGATATAACCTAACAGTAAATAATTTAAAATATACCGGGTGCCCACAAGATCACTTTCCGGCTGCCATTATTTTATTTCTTTATCGATATTGACGAAATTTGGTAGGGTTATTAGACTAACAAAAAGTCATTTTTAGGTGTATACGATAGGCTTTTACGACTTCCGGTTTTACCGGAAATGACTGAAACTTTGGATTTTTAAATGGAACAACCCCGTATATTTTTAATTTTTTAAATTCTTTAGATGCGTTTTAGTCGGAATACAATATTTTAAAAGAAATTTTGGTCAAATTTTATTTTTAAATTAAATTTATATTTTACGTCTAGAGTGCCATGATCAGTCTAAAATCACTCCTTATACTTTACTTACTTAATAAAAAACGAAATCGATTTTACCTTTTCAAACTTTTTTACCAGACGGCTCTAAACTTTATTTTTAAGTTTTTTTCCCTAGCTCAAAAACCAAAACAAGACCATATATCACTTTCATAATATTTTTAAATGCAGTATTTTAAAGCGAATCCAACGATGTAAAACACTACGATACCTAACTTTATTTTCTTTTAAGAAACAACAATTCACATGTAAGTAAATTATCTTTTTTTTGATGCTGAATGGCGTACGTCGCAATTTATCGTAGTTGCTATGAAAACAGAAACTAATAAAAATTAAGAATTTTTGTAAAAACAATTGCTTGTGTTCCGTTAAAAGTTTAAAAAATAAAAACATAATTTTGTTTTCTTGTATCTGCTACGATGTTATAATAATTTTAAGTTAAATTTGGTACTTAGATAATGTTTTATTGTTAATACCAAATTTAACCTAAAATTATTTTAACATGTGTTTTACATCGTTGGATTGGCTTTAAAATATTCCATACTCCACCATGAAAGTGATATGGTCTTATTATATATATATATATATATATATATATATATATATATATATATATATATATATATATATATATATATATATATATATATATATATATATCTAGAGTCTAGAGTCAAAACTAAAAAGTGAAGTTTTGAGCCTTCTAGTAAAAAGTTTAAAAAGATAAAATCGATTTCGTATTTTTCTGAAAGTAAGTAAAGCATAAGGAATGATTTTTAGAATGATCATGGCACTCTAGATGTAAAATAAAATTTAATTTAAAACCAAATTTGCCAAAATTTGTTTTTAGAATATTGTATTCCGACTAAAAATGATCTAAGGAATCAAAAAAAAAACAAAAAACAAAAATATGCAGGGTGTCCCATTAAAAAATCAAAAGTTCCAGTCATTTTCGGTAAAACCGGAAGTCGTAAAGCCCATCGTACTACACTTAAAAATGACGTTTTGCAAAAATCTAGTTTGTTTACTTTTAATTGCTGTTATATTTATTATAAATGTTGTAGAACACCAAATTTTTTACAAATTTGATTCTAAGCATTTTTTGTTATACCAACGGATCCGATAATAGGGGCGCAGAGTGTAAGCACATTAGTGTATGTACATACCTTAGCACGCAGTTAATCGTGATATTTAGCAAATACTTAGGTAAAGAGATGACATATTAGACTAAAAATCAGGATTGATTGCGTGCTAAGGTATATACGTACATACAGTAAAGAGCTTTACACTCTGCGCCTTCTATTATCGGATCTGTTGGTCTGAACATAAAATGCTAGAAATTAAATTTGTAAAGAATTTTGTGTTCTACAAATTTTATAATAAATATAAATGCAATTAAAAGTAAAGGAAACGAGATATTCGCAAAAACCTGTTTGTTTTTTGTCATTTGACCTGTCATATTTCGAGTTCCTTACATGATATCATAGGGATTTTAGGAGAGAATTTTTTGTACCAAAATAAAAGCATGTACAGATATTTAGCTTATTCCGTGATATTCCGAGATTGACTCTTTAATTTGACTGAGATTACTGGGGTATACTTTTAGAATGACTAAGAAGTGATTTAGGTTTGATATAATGAAAATATAAGTAACTAAAAAGTTGCATTTTTAATCGCTTATTAAAAAAATCTATGAAAAGTCAGTAATGTACATTTGTTACAATTTTATTGGCTGTGGTGACCACTGATTGTGAGACGCTAGTGGACCCAATAACCTTAATCTAGGTAGAGCTTTACAAACGTCCTACATTAGATTTAATAGATGTACCAAACCGTACCGACTTTTTGTTAAACTTTAACGCCCAGAGCATATCTTTTTATATCTTGATTGTTCTATTTTTTGCATAACTAACCTTATTCTGCTACGTTTACTATAAAATTGCTAAAGTTTAAGCTATTTGAGCAATAATATTACTTTTTATTTCTAATATTACTAATATTTTTATCGACTTCGTTAATAAGTTATTAGTAATAAATTCTCCCTGGTTCGTGTTAGTTCTGTGCGAAGGCGAAACTTGTCTCGCAAAAATTTGTCTTCTCAAGGTCTTAGGCCGCACATGGGTCAGTAACAGCGACGAGAGCGCGATTTTTACAGCCTTCGACAGCACGTATGCATATCTCAGCAATCCGCGTCCTTTAGTAAACAACGGTACGTTAGTATTTAGACTTTCAGCCTTCGTGGATTGTCCAAAGATAAAAAAATACAATACAAAACCGTTTTGTATTTTGTTTACAGTGAATGATTCATGTTGTGATTGTGTCTGATTGTTACACGGGAAAATAAGTGGTACGTTTAGAAATTTTGGGACCAAAGACGGATTTATTTAATATTAGATTTGTGGAGGAAGTTAAAAACTCCCTGTACTTTATAATTATATTTCAAAAGAATATTTTGCGAAAAAGATTTCACAGAAAATGAGCGGAATGAAATAGCAAAAGAAGTCAACCTGTCAGATAAGAAAATATTTTATTTTTTGTCTGTAACATAATGTTCGGTAGGATTAAGACTTTTCCGTTCTTGTCTTAGACAAGCCGCAAATTGAGACGCGTATAACGCGTGTGACGCGAGAAACTATGCCACTGTCACAAAAATTAACGTGGCGAGTATACGTGTAGCTAGTCAATTTACGCTGTATAATTTAATTTAATAAGTTACAAAAGTACGTGCTTTGTTGCGTCACGTCACACGAATTATACGTTTCTCAATCTGCGCCTTGCCTTAGAGGGCACTATTATGGCACTCTTTGACCCGGTGGGATAATCCAAAGGGGTAGTTTTTGTCCCGTCGCGGTCGGGTTCGGGAAACGTCCGCGGCCCTCCGATTAACCTATAATTTCATTGGCTGAAAATGTAGTAAAAATTGACCATTAAACGTATGCTTGTCTCTGTACGGTTGTCGCCACTTCAAAAACGAATATACGCGTACGTACTGTCGAAAGCTTGTCGAATCTCGGTCTCGTCGCTGTTCAATCGACCTATGTGCGGAGTACCTTAGAAGTATAACAAGATGAAACATATTGGCGCAAAAATTTTATTTGGCGACGACGAAGCTTCAGGGATTTTAACTTCTTTCGCGACCAGCCGAGTTTTTGTGGTTTTTGTTGCAAATCAAAAAGGCTTTAACTCAAGAATAATTGAGTTTGTGAAGAAATATCAGGTTGTATACGATTTAAGCCATAAAGAATATGAAAATATAGGAAAGATAAGTTATATGGGATGAAATTGGACAATTATATTTAACAGAAAACAACAGGAATGTCTGACTTTTTAACTTCCTTATCTTCTAGGGCAGCCAATACTGGTATTGCCTTTTCATCAGAGCTTGTGAATTACGCAAAGGACATACAAAATATTACAAAAAACTTGCGTAAATGTAATAGGAGACACAAATTTTGTGACTGCCTATGTCGCGAAAGTATGCCAATTGTGCACCGCATTTTTTTTCTTTAAATGCGTAAAATATATCGATAAATAATTAGGGACATACGTTATATGCTGCAAATATGATAGACAATTTATTTTTATTTTACATGTATACAGTGAGGATATTAAAAGTCCTCTTCCCCTCCCTCTTTATCTTTTAAATGGGACAAGATATCGAGATCGGATAAAATTTAAGTAAAAAAGGTTCACTTAAACTACTTTTTGGCATAAAAATGATGCCGGTTACGTGGTCTAGTGTCAAGGGAGCTCTAGCAACTTTTTTTTCATATGTAAAGGGGGTTCAGAAAGCATCTCTATTTATCGCCGTTTTATTATTAAAAATCGGCACATTCGTTTTAGAATTGCAAGTGTTTGTAGTTTATCTCCAATTTGTACATAGGTACAGTGCGGTTTTTAAAAGTTCTCTTTCATAACTTTTGAATAGGGCAAGATATTAAGATATTACAGTTTTATAAAATTTTGGTAAAAGATGTTACTTAAACTACTTTTTGGCATAAAATGATTCAGGTCACGTGGCCTACTGTCGAGGGAGCACTAGAAACTTTTTGTTTCCAAATGGAAAGGGGGTCATGCACCTTGTTTTAAAGGCCCTCTAATTTTCTACTTAACGAGATTTTCTTTTTTAAATCAGTCTAGCAGTTTTAGACTTACGAGTCAATGCCATTGAAACCGCATTGTTTTTACATTATTTAAATCAAATTTCAAATGGTTTTAAGTCTGGAACAGCTGGATCGATTTTCCAAAAGAAGTATCGTTAAGTAGATAATCAAAAAGCGAGGTGCTACATGACCCCCTTTCCATTAAAAAAAACTTTCCATTAAAAAAAAGTTGCTAGTGCTCTCTTTGTAATAGGTAGGTACCGTGACAAAAATTATTTTTATGCTAAAAAGTAGTTTCAGTGACACCCTTTACCCAAAATTTACTCGACCTGGATATCTTGTCTCATTCAAAAGATAAAGGGGGAGGACTTTTTAAAAATCTTTACTGTATAAATAAAACTTACCGTTATGCTTTTCGCAATCGCACCCTACATGCAAAATACTAGCTCTAAGCTCTCTACTTTTGCTTCGGGGTTCTTTTCTTTTAGCCTGAGGTCTTCGGTAACACACCATCATTTGGGGTGGGTTACATGGAACGCAGGGCTGTGGTTCTGGATTTGGATTGCATATCGGGACGCAGGGTGGAGGAACTGGTGTGCATACCGGAAGAATGGGAGGTACGCAAATTGGCTGTGGCGGAGGTTTGGCTATGGGAACCGATGCATTAGGTGGTGGACAGGTACCTAGTTAAAAGGAGCTTTTTAAAAATATATAATACTTAATATTTATTTTACGCTTTTATGCCCTTAATTGATGTTTTTAATTTCAAAATTGAATTTCTTATAGTAGGCCATGATATAAACTTTATAACCAAAGAATAAAGTTAACCCTTAGTTCATAATTTCACATTAACTCCCGGTTAATCTAAGATCGCTCTCGATAAGATTTACGTGTTTGGTTAACGATCTGACTCGCTTCCGCTGGGAGGTTCGTATTCGGTTTAAAAATTTTGCTTCGAACTCAAAGAGATCGCTCTTAGTTGATTAGAAAAAATTTCGTAAAAAGAGAAATTATTACCTTAAATTTTTGTTAGAAAACAAAAGCATTTCGTGTATCCGGAATCAGTCGTTGCCTTTGAAATATTTAAACGCATGGCTGAGATCGGAGTAGAAGCGATCTTAATTAGATTTGTGACGTTATAGATCCTTTTTCGAGCGATCTGAGAGCACGTAAACCGAAAACGCTTTAAATTTTAACTATTTTACCCCGCTTAGTCCCCCTATTTACCCCTCAATTCTTTAAGTTTGTTTACTTCCGAATTAATTAAAAACATAATTTTTGTGATCAGCACAACAGTGTCTAAAATCAATATGTATCCATAATTTTTAGAAAAACATTCAATTTTAAACAAAATAGTAACAATCCACACATACACATATTAGTCACCCCCGTGGCCTAGTGGACAGAGCTTTGATCTTCGAAGCCAGAGGTTGGCGGTTCGATTCCCAGCGGGGAGACATATTTAGGTAGTAGTTATTTAAAAGGTGCTGTGAAATGCAACTGCATGTTTCAGTGCTTGGATAACGTTGACGGAACAGGGGGAACAATGGGTTAAACATCTAATAACCCGACACCCACGGTACTCTGGTATTTAGGCATAGACCTTCGTGGGATGTCAAAAGATAAAAAAATACAGCGTGTCTACTTAAGTTTGCACCTTATGAAAAACTTTTTATTATTAATTTTAGGACAAAAAGTTATTCATGATAAAAATTTCTGCATGGTCTAATACCTATAATGCAATCTTCAGATATTAATTTTTGCAGTGGTATACGAGGTATGTCAAAAATGTAAATTTTGCTCAGGAGGATAGTATTTTTATTTTTCATAATATCGAAAATTTTTAAAAGCGAAAGATGTTTATTTTAAATTTGCAAATTGGTTTATTTACAAGAAAAAACTTTTTAAACATTTTTGTATGTGATATTGGGCGTTTTTGTGAGTTTTAGCTGTTTTGACAGTTCTTAAGCTTTCTTTACATATTACATTTTAAAATAAGTGTGCACTAGTATACAAAAATGTAATAAAAAAATCACCCTTAACGCATAAAATATAAAAAAAAAAATCTTAAAAATGAACAAGTTATCATATTTAAATGTTGTTTTCAATTCTTAACATTGTTTCTTTATAAAAATGTTTGATAATATAAAAAATAAAAGTACTTTTCTCTTTAGCAAAATTTATATTTTTACATACCTTGTATACCACTGCAAAAAATAAATATTTGATGATTGCATTTTAGGTTTTCGACTATGCAGGAACCAAGGGGTAAATAGGGGTGCTGAGCGGAGTAAAATAGTTAAAACCTAGATGTTGCCGTAAAATGTAAACAAATTATAAACTAACGGCTAACTTTATTCTTTGGTTATAAAGTTTATATCATGGCCTACTGTAAGAAATTTAATTTTAAAATTAAAAACTCTAATTTAGTGTTTAAAAGTATAAAATAACTAGTAAGTATTATTTATTTTTGAACAGGTTGTATAAGCTTTATTTTATTAAATAAAAGTATACAGGGATTTTCATAATAAAAAACATATTTTTGATTCATGTCTCAAAATTAAAAAAAAAACTAACTACACCACTGGATTCTACTTGTTGGGGGCCCCAAAATGAAATTATTGAATTTTGCCTTGTATGTCAGAAACAAAGAAGGCCATGAAAAATCTTGTGGTGTCATTTTTTGTTTCATTAAAAAGTAGCAAGAGTTCATGCAAAAACCGCAAGTCTCTATCTTTAATAATACCCAAGATTCCTTAAAATTGCAACGAAATCCAGACACCCTGTACATACAAATTAAAAAAAATATATTAGAAACAGTTAACGTATCTTTTAGAATAAATATAATTTAAAATAAGTTTGAAACTTTCATCGGGTAATTTTACTCTTGTCGCTACTATGTATACACATAGTGTTGTCATGGACGTTCTATTAAAATATTTAAAAATAAATAATTTTCGTAAACGCACTAATTTGTTAAGTGCGCGACACCGTAAAAATCCCAAAAATGCAACTAGCCTTTGATTATCTAAATGTCGGATATTTATGATTCTAACACAAAACATTTCCGACTACAAATTCTTTTAGAATAGTAATCAACGCCCTAAAAGCCCCTGTATACCAAAATTAGTCCAAATTGGCATTATACTGCAATTTTCCACACGATTAATTAAATATTTTATAGCTAAATATATGAAAAGTAAATTGTTTGTTTAAAAAAACCGACCCATCAACGATTTTATTAAAATTTGGTATACGGGGATTATTTGGAGTGCTGTAATCACGAGAAATTTTTACAACCCGTTTCGTTTTCGAACTATTCATCATCAAACTTGAAAATCAAACTAACCTTATTTTAGCTACATTTCACATTCTTTCATTACCCAATTCTTGATTGAAAGCCACAGTGGCACAACTTATTTTTGAATTTTTCTTGATCATGTTATTTGGCTCTAATACTGAGGCAATTTGCCAGTATGTTTTAATTTACTTTGCAGCTTTTTTAAATAAATAATTGCAAAACTTTGCTTAAAATATGACGTCACCGATATCTTAATTGAAATTAAGGCTTTTGAATTGATACATAAAAGGGTTATTATTTACAAACCGGACACATCGCCGATTTTAAATTTGGTATAAGGAGCTTTTTTATCCTGCTGATCACCTAGAATTTTTAGATGGCAACGTTGTGTTCTCGAGATATTCATTATCAAACTCGAATAAAAACTAAACGAAACTTACCATATTCTCCTTCTCTTTTTGTTCGTAATTCTGGAGTTTTCCGCTAAACTAGCACTCAAAATTTGATTTCTACTACTTAAAAAGCCATTTTTTAATTCTTTACCCCTTTTTCCTGAAAATGTTAAAGCTTTATTTTCAATTATTTTAATCGCAGTAGCCATGGCGGCGACATGACTACTAGGAGTGTAAGTGACACTTTGCAATTGTATGGAAAAATGGAGTAAAAGTTATGGAAATTGTGTTTTGAAATAGGTTAAAATTAAACTACAAGTGTCAATTTGGCTTTGAATTAAAAATTGTTTGCAAACGAGAGTGATCAGCGCCCCAAAAACTCTGTATACCAAATTTTAATAAAATCGGCGGCGGGCCCGGTTTGTAAACAATTACCAAACGTCTTAGTAACGGATACAACGTTTAATAAAATGATGTAAAACTTAAAATAATAATTATACAGAGTGTAACATGAGTGATAACTAATTTAAAAAATATTCCGTGTAATTTTTTAAGAAAAAAAGTTCATATAAACATATGTCCGGAGACAATACTGTGGTGAAACCAGCCATAACATATGCATCCATTGTTTGGTGGACCAAGACCAGACCGCACACGGCTGGGCAAGGTGCAAAGACTAGCCTGCCTTAGCATAGCGGGATGCATTAAAAGTACACCAACAGCGGTCTTGGAGACCCTACTTCGACCTCCCGCCACTGCATATGGTGGTACAAGGGAGGCGAGAATGGGGGTATACAGACTGAAAAATAACCTGAGCAACACAAAAGTTAGATCAGGACACATGGAAATAAAAAATATCATAAGAGTCCCATAATGGATATGAGGACAGACTATATGACCCCACAAATCGTACCCAGAAGACCCTTTCAGGTGACAATACACCCAAGGGAGAACTGGGCAAACGAAAATTTCAGACTCTCTCTTCGAGGTCAAACCTGGTAGACGGACGGGTTCCAAAACCGAAGAAGGGTCAGGAGCAGGTGTCTACAGTGAGATGGGAAACACTCGTTTGACCTTTCCACTGGGAAACCACGCCTCTGTATTTCAAGCAGCAATTTTGCGATCTTACAATGTGCCAGGATTAACAACCAAAGGCCCGCACAAATTGTACAATCAACATTCTTACGGATAGTCAAGCAGCCCTTGGTGCACTAATTAATCCCAAGGTATCGTCTTGGCTGGTACTAGAATGCCTCGAGGAACTCAGGAACTGGCGGAACGCAACAACACGAGGTTGATGTGGGTGCCAGGGCATTGCGGAATTCGAGGCAATGGCAACGCAGACGAACTGGCTAGAAGGGGTCAGCCACGACATACGTCGGGCCAGAACCAGTCCTTGGAGTGCCAAAGAGTACCTTCCGGAGTGCGGTACAAAACTGGGTAAAGGACCAGCAAAGACTGCACTGGGAAAGGCTTCCTCCAACACATGCATGGGAAAATATACATCAGTGGACCATGCACAAAAGAGCTAAAGAACTACTCAAAATGGGTAGGAATCAGCTAAGAACGATCACAGGTTTCCTCACCGGACATGCTCCAGTGAAAGAACACCTAAATAAAATGGGATTATACAACGGAGATCTGGACTGCAGATTATGTGGAGCAGAGACCGAAACAGTATCCACATACTGTCAGAGTGTGAGGCACTGGATCACAAAAAGACAGGCAATCTTCGGGGATATTAGAGTGCCCCGGAAACATATGGTACGCACCCAGCAGACCTATACCGCCTTCTTCAAGGAACTAGGGTACTGGAATGGGTACAATAAAACGGGAGTTTGGTACAATAAGCCTTCAGGCTGCAGTGCCACCGGACATGCAGACGGCTCCCTGGGAGAAAAATGTCCGGAGACGCTTCTGTATTCCGAGATACAGTTAAAAGTTTTTAAATAAAGTCGGTATTTTTTAAATATCCTAAGCGCCTTTACACACTAAGCCGATTTTAACGGACAAAGAGATAAAAAATTATACGAAGCCTTTGAGTTTGCCGACTTTCTGCGTATGAAAGGTTTTATTTGATAGCGTTGGTCCGTCGCCCGTATTTCCGTCTTTTCGCTATTATGAAAAGGCAGTTAACCAATTAAATATGCAACTTTTTAGTCATTATATTTTCTTCATATCTTGCTTTGTTTTCGAGTAAAAACAATTTGAAGCCACTTTAGTGATACAAAAAAATACCCATAAGCAACATAACATAAAATCCAAAAAGTGGCTTTAATTTTTTTTCTTTAAAACAAAGCTAGATATGAAGAAAAGTTAAGGGACTAAGAGGTTGGATTTTCAATTGTTTTATAGAAAAAAATATAAACATTTTGTTAAAAGTCAATGGCGTACTTTTTTCCCAATAATATTGGCTGTGGTGCCCACTGAGACGCCACTGGGCTCGATAATCTTAATCTAGGTAAAGCTTTACAGGTGCCTTATTACAATAAATAAGTATACCAAATTTTCTTCATATTACTTAGAGAGTTTTTAAGATATTTAAAAAATACCGACTTGGTAATTGTCTAGAAAGTGGGAGCAACTCCGATTTTGACGAAATTAGGCATATGGGGATTTTTTGGGGCGCTAATCACGAATCTGAAAGATACTTTTTTTCGGAAACGTTTTATTCCTGAGATATCCATCATCATCGGTGAAAATCAAACTAATCTTATTTTCACTATATTCCCCCTTCTTTTTGCCTACAATATTTGAAGTTTCACCTTTTAAAACCCTGTTTTTCTACGTTTTTTATATTATTCTTGCATTAAATTAAATTGCTTTACTTTGATAATGCCACAACCATACGTACATATAGGGCTTCATGGCACACTGGGATTAAAATGATTCAAAGTAAAGCTATGCAAAAATATTTAAAAATACGTAGAAAAACGGCGTTTTAAAAGGTGAAAATCAAATATTGTGGGCCAATTTAGCTTTAACTAAAGAATTGTACACAAAAGAAGGGGGAATATAGTAAAAATAAGATTAGTTTGATTTTCCAGTTTAATGATGGATATCTCGGAAAGAAAAGTTTTCAAATTTTTTTTTCAGATTCGTGATTAGCGCCCCAAAAAAACACATATGCCGAATTTCGTCAAAATCGAAGTTGCTTCCCTTTCTAGACAATTACGACCGACTTTCTGTATCTCGAAAATGGAGCATCTCCGGACAAGTGTTTATATAAGCTTTTTTACTTGAAAAATTACAAGAAATCATCCCTTAAAATTAAACTTATCACTTAGGTTACACTCTATATAGTTACAATAACCGCAGTTTGTTACTCTTACATCTATTTTCTTTACAATAATATATTACCTGGAGTACATGCTGGTGGACAGCATCCTGGGGGTGGACAGCATCCTGGTGGTGGACAGCATCCAGCAGGTGGACAAGCTGGAGGGCAGCATCCAGCTGGTGGACAGCATGGAGGGCATGTAGGTCTGCAAATAGGCAAACAAGGTTTTGGTAAGGGATCATATATCTCAATTACAGGCCCAATGCAACTATTTACTGACGGTTGACAACAAGCTGGAGGACAGCATGGTGAAGGACAACATGGCGGGCAACATCCAGCATCTCCATTACCTATCTGATCCACAAGGCACTTTAAATCGTTCAGAAGTTCCTTTCTCTTTTGACTTTTGTCAGGACATACAAATGCCATTTTTTTATGTATTTTATTTTTGTAAAACACGATAATTTAAAAGAAAAAATGTAGTTTTGAAAAATAAACTAGTTTATGATTAATGACTTGAATTTTGATGTATTTTTGAGACCAAAAGTTACAAAAGGGACTGAAATTTTGACGTTGAGATATTACATTTCAACTATTTACTGAAGGCATGGTAACAAACAATTTGATATTAATTGTTGTTTATGGTGTCATTTTTCCTCCCGTGCATATTGTTAGGATTAAAAATAATTTATCTGATTGTACCACCTAAAAATCAATTTTTTAGAATAAACAATTGCAAAATTGTCTTGTAGTATAAGTTTGATGAAAATTTATATGTCTGATATTGTGTGAGCTGTATTTTGCCTTTCTTAGGGAACAAATTTTTTCACACAGGTAAAAATAATATAAATTTAAATATTATTTTGTTTTTTGAAACAACTTTGTTAGTTACAGTTATAGGTAGGAAATCCTTAATTAAAAAAGTTTATCATACTTATTTAAAAAAAATATATATGAAAATTAGTTTTTACTTAACTTAAGAGCTATGATAAAGTAAAGCAATAACCACTCGATACAAGCAAATTTATAGAGTATAAACAAATGATTTAACAATATTTAGGGTTAAAATTATAAAATTATCACCACGGCTATACAGTGTATCCACAAATGGACTGGAATGTACCTAACTGATTTTTTTTAAATTTTTTATATTTCAAAAGAGAGTTAATGCTAAAGACTATAATAAAATGTTTCTTATAATATTACAGGGTGGTTTGAAACTGCAAAAATATAAGTATAAAAAAAAATAAAAAAAATTTACGCTAGAATATAAAGTCAATAGCTTCACCTGGGTACTACAAAATGGTGGCACCCGCCTAGTACGAGACATGTGCATTTTAAGCCCTACTGCCTTTTCACATTAGCGGAAGCCGGAAATGCGGGCGACGGACCAACGCTATCGAAGTGTATAGAGTCCTGTGAGACCTTTCACACGTAGAGAACGCGGAAAGTCGGCAAACTCAAAGGCTCCATATAATTTTTTATTACTCTGTTCGGCGAAACCGGCTTGTTGTGAAACAAGGATTATGGTTTCGTGACTGTAACCCTTACCATTTTTGGCAAAATATGGCGAAAATTGCATGTTAAACATTGTGGTAATCTTGTTTGATCCAAAAAGTGACGCGGTCGCCCAGTCCGACACCCAAAACGAGTCAAAATTAACAAGCTGGTTTAAAGCGCCGCTTGCATATATGGCGGTATGAATATTCGTAGTAGATTCGTCAAAAGGAACACTCAAAAATAAGTTTTAAAAAGGGTTATTAATATAAAGTTCATTTGATTACTGGCCCAGGTACTACCTGCTAAATATCAAAATTTTTATTTTTATTATGCTTGTTAAAATTAAATTTAACTTAAATTTATATGGTAACTGCCATAAATTAATTTTCGTGGCATCTACAATTTAAAAGCGGTTTATTTTAATCACCCTATAAAATCCGGTTATTTTATAAAAAATAAACATATTATAGAATTTTATTATACTTGGTCACGATTGACAGAACTCGTAGTGTGACTGGTGGCTTAATTTTGTTTAAAACAATGGAAGGGCGGGACTACTAAGTGCATAATGGGCGTAGGCGAAAAACGCCCCGGAAGTACGCATTCACGAACCGCCGCTACAGGAAGTAAAGGGTAAACAGGGTGATCAAAATTTGTATATTTCGATCTTTTTAGTTATTTTTTTAAATAATGGTATGATATAGGAAAGGCCTTCTTCACGCATAATATACAGGGTATTCCATTTAAGAGAAAAAATGGTACATTTTTTGACTTTTTCCGTACTTTTTAAGAAATACCAATCGATGTACTTTAGCTCGGAGAATTTGTAAATCATAATAAAAAAACAATTGCAAACAAAACAAAAGAATAAGGCGAAATATTGCGTTTTTAAATGTAACACGCTTCTTATTATAAAATTGACACTGGCTAAATGACCGCCGGCGGTTTTGCTCAATTATGAGAAGAAAACCGCCATCCAACGGTTTTTCATATTTACGTATATGAAAATCGCCGAAAATTATAATTCATTTGTTTTAACCGGCGGTTTCTACTTATTTTCTCAATAGAAACCGCCGTCCGGCGGTTTTGCTTATAAAAACCACTGAAAAATAGTAAAAGCTAATTTAACCTTAATAATATTTTCTTTTGCGTGTCATAAGCGTTTAGTTTTTTATAGTTTTAGTGTTTAATATTGTAGTTTAGTTAGCACCCTTTGAAAAAACAAATTGGAGTAGTATAGTGAGATGGGGATAGGCAAATAAAACTGGTGCTGTGGTAAAGTACTCGTCAGGAGCGTTAAAGTGATGTGCTACAAGACCCTCTTACCATTTTTTTCAAAATTATTAGTTTGGCATAATTTTTAAAAAACAAATTTAAGTTAAAGAGAGCAATTAAGTATTTAGGTATGTTTTTTAAACTGAAATATCCCTAATATTTTGTATTAAAAAAAAGGTAACGTGCTAAACAATTTTTTTCTTGATATTGACTTTGTATTCTAGCGTTATAAAGTACTCGTTAGGGCACGGCGCACATTGAGACACATGCGACTCAACCCACGCAGGGCAGCATAAGCCACGTTTTGTACCGAACATTCCACACCCGGGTATTAAGGCAAGGCGCACATTGAGATACATGTGACGCAACCCACGTAGGGCAGCATACGCCACGTTTTTGTAGCAAGCATTGCACAGACGAAGCATTCGAGACACAATTTCGTGTGCGTGTGTCAAAATAATTGCAAAACATACAGGAAGAACTTATTGAGGCTGTCAGCAAATTTCCTGTTCTATATAACTACCTACTACGCAGGAAACAATACAGCATGTGTCATAATGCATTCAGCTGACACATCCTACGAATTTCGTGGACTTGGTTGTTGTGCTGCCCTACGTGGGTTGCGTCGTATGTCTCAATGTGCGCCTTGTCTAAGACGCTGCACAGCGTAGGCCACGAACGTGTCAAACAAGTCGTGTGTCACCCAGGGGCGCATTTAGATTCGACAAAATTGGGCTAAACTTTACCCCAACCTTGACCTTGGCAAACGAATTTGTTCCTTATGTTTAGTTTTGATAAGGTCTTACTTATTGCCTATGTCCTCATGTGCGCATGTCGGGGAACTAATGGGCGTCTATTCTGAATGCGTCCCAGTATTCGAGACATGTGTAAAAAAATAATTGCATAAACATGCAGGAAGAACTGACTGAGGCTGTCCGAAAATTTCCTGTTCTATATGATACAAATGATACATATAGGAAGCAGTGGGAATGCCGTCCACTTAAGGAAAAACCTTGATATTTTAATTAATTGAATTCTTGTTTTCAAATTATAGTAAAACACATTAGGTCTACAACTCTTAGCAGTTACTCTTAATAAAATATATAAAAATATAGGTTTGAGCGGTATTGCCCCTGACCATGGGTAATGCCGCTCAGGAAAAGGGGTAATGACGTTCAAACCTGTATGTAAGAGCAAAGTCATGCTACCAAGTTTAACTTAACAAATATAAATGAGATCAACTAAATTAAGTTTAAATTATGCTTATAGCTGGGTCTGTTATAGGAACTAATATGTATAAACAAATATTATAAAAACAGAACTATAAGTAATAATACCATTTTAATTTTGGCACATAAGTCACAAATGTAGCCCTCTGTGCAGTGGCGACGCCAAGGGGAAGGCAGGGGTGGCCCCGGCCACCCTTGGGAAATGGCTCGCTACCCTTGAAAAAATGGTAAATTTATCATTCCCCTTAAAATGTTCGGCCCCCTTGGCCACCCCAAACCAAAAAGCTGCCATCGCCACTGCTTCTGTGGAGTCCCCACCTAGGGCATATGACATGATTTGACCATAATTCTCATATCGTACATTCTCTCGCTTTTCCTAAATTTTTCACAAATTTTTTGTAATATTCATTGTTCAATTCCATGTTGTCATCACTGCTATCTTTACAGGTACTATCTTCACTTTCAGAATGCGTAGAATTTTTTGAAAAACTTTTTGTTTGTAAGATTTTGCTTAAGCTTCTTTATCTTTAGTTGTTTTTTTTGTTTTCTATTTTACTTTCTTTGCTTCCTTTTAATTTTCTTTTAATTCCTAATCTTTAGCCAGCCCTTAGAATAGCGATTCTATAGGTTTATGTCTACGACCTAAATGTGGACGACTCAAATTTTCATTTCATTCAAAAAGCTTCTTCGATAGTTCTTGGTCGGTTTCTTGGTTTATCTAAAGAAAAAAACAAATTATATTATGGAGAGATAGTATGCAGGAAACAAAACAGATTGTGTAGAAAATATGTGTCAGAATATGCGTTCAGCTGACACATCTCACGAATTTGGTGGACTTCGTTGCTTGTGCCTCCCTGGGTGGGTTGCGTCGCATGTTTCTTAATGTGCGCCTTGTCTAAAGGTTTTAAAATGATGTGCCATAAGACCGCCATATTCATTTACTTTTTTCCCAAGATGGCGTCCAGCAGACATGTTGAAATTTTTATTTGTCAACCCCACTTTAGAATATAAAGTATTAATGCATTAATTTTAAATCACGAAGTTTTAGTTGTGCAAATTTTTTCGTTTAAAAAAAAGGGAGGCATTACAGAAATGAAATGCATGAGAAACACTAGTAGAAGTATTTCTAGTTATATCTTTATACTAATACAAAATATTTATTTATTTTTCATATATTAAGTAATTTTTAATAAGGAACACACAAACATCTTCGTGTTTTCAACCAATTAATTTTATCAATTATTTTAACTTGTTCTATAACTGCTAATTAGGGTATATTTACACCTGCTTAAACAAGACAAGCCAAGTTACTGCCATAAATAATATATTATTTTTTAAAAGTATAAGTTAAATTACAAAGATTTATTTTCTAAGTTTTAATTTTTCAAGACAATTACTTAAAAAAAATGTTGATACAAAACTTCGTTTTTCAAGTAGGTATGGCTTTGTCTGTTTTTACTTTTAAATAGTAGAGATAAATACCTCTTATTATCTAGTTTACACGCTTTATTATTTATTTAGATAGAATCAAGAAAAATTATTAAAAAAATTCTTTCACGTCGAGTTTTACTTAATGGGAATACATAATTTTGGTCTTATTACAAAAATAAATAAATAAATAAAAACACGTTTAGTCCTATCTGTTGAAAATGTTTCATAAAATTGGTAATTTTTTTTTAGTAATTTTCGCTTTTTTATTTCCCAAAAATTCTTCCACAACCATTTTAAATGATTTCCAAGCAGATTTTTCATTAACAGAAAAAAGCTTTTAAACTGGGAATCTTTTATAATTTCACGGATTTGTGGACCAACAAATAGACCCTCTTTTAGTTTTCCCTCTGTAATGCTTGGAAAGATTTTTTGTAAATACCGGAAAACATCACTGTTTTTGTCAAGCGCCTTCACAAAATTTTTCATAAGCCCCGATTTGATGTGTACAGGGGGTAGAGTGATGTTATTTGGATCTACCAACAGCTTATGTTAAATGTTCATTTTGCCCGGAAGCATTTAAACATTCCACTATATGATTCGGAACCCGTCTTACTCCTGATTGGTCAAGTTCATTATGGCGCCACATTTATCGAAATGCGCGGTACCAAAAGCCGTAGTACAATGTGCGAGTGGTGCTGAAATTTAGAGTTGATTGTTGGAATACTGCGTATGATGCATTTTGTTTTTTATTCTTTTCATTCCTAATTTAGCTTTTCTATGTAAACAAATAGTAATATTAATAGCTTATATTGAGCTATTAATTAAAATTAATTATTAATTATGAATGGAGGAGTTAATTAAAGTTGATAATTTTCTTTATAGGGCTAAGTTCAAAAGAAGAGGAGATTCCAACATTCCGCTCTGTATTTCAGCACCGCCTGAACATTGTACTACGGTTTTCGGCACCACATATATCAAAAAATAGGACGCCATTATTATATTTTAAATTTGACCAATCAGGAGTAAGACGGGTGCCGAATCCTATAGTGGAATGTTTAAATGCTGCCCGGAATATACTCATTTTGAATAGGCCAGTCTTTTCTAACATAGTGATGTTGTTTCGCTCTACTGTCCCACAAACAAAGGAAACAACAGTTTTTTGTGTTGCAATTCCAATAACATACCGATGACCTTGAGGTTACCGCACACTTTTCATTGGTGTTTTTTATACTTTATTAAATTAATTAAAATATTTATTGTTTCACAGCTCTCTTTAAAATTCACTGCGTGTCCTATTGGTATGGACGGTTTCTTATTCCCGTTTTGTAATAAAACAGCTTTAAGACTATTTTTCGAAGAGTCTATAAATATGCGCCACTCTGTTTTATCATAGTTTTGATTCATTGCTTTAAAAAGTCCCGGGATATCAGCACAATAACAATATTTACCTTCTTTTTAAAAAATTTTGCGTAAACTTTGCTTCTGTTTCTGAAAAACGTAACTTTTGTGTCGGGTCGTAATAAATTCCACTGTTGTAAGCGGGAACCAAGACGCTCTGCTTTAGATCTTGATGATTGTAAATCTCTTATATATATATATATATATATATATATATATATATATATATATATATTATATATATATCATTTAATTCGGCTTGATTAATTAAATGTGGGGTATTTTTTGAAGTGGGAGTTCGTCAGAATCACTAGAAATCGATTTAAATTGAATATTACTTTTATTGTCACTTAGTAAACTTGTATTCGAATTATCCGGACAAATTGAATGTGGTAGATCTATCAAATGTAAAATGGCCTTCGTAACAGATGGAACTTTGGCATATATAATAATTGCCTTATTTTTTTATTATATCCCTATGTCTTCGTAACACAAAAGCCACAATCATTTTCATGATTAGTAGGTTCCCTCGATGTAATTGGTAAACCAAATGGAAGGTAAACGTTGTCGCCTGTTGACCACTGAAGTAGCAAATTCTACAGTTTTCGCAAAACACATGAGGTATCCACTTTTTATCTTGATTCGCAACAGGAAATCAAAAGAATGAAGATATGCATTTTTTAACGAATCTACAATGGGTCTTCTCTTCTTTGAAAATATGAATTGTCCACAAACATAACACTTCCTATTCAAAATTTTAAATCAATCTGAAACAAGATAACACTTGTTTAAAGCGAACGGAAAAACAATAAAATTTCGTCTCAACGTAAGGTAGTTAAAAAAACATTTGACTGTAGGAAGAGATTGTTATGCGATACAATATTTCTGTTAACTCTTTTAGGTTAAACGAAGGTAGACTAACATATTTATATACATATATTTTGGGGTATATAAAAAAATATTAAATTTTGTAAACTAGTGAATTACCAGATAGCCTTGATAAATTTAATTTTCTGAAAACTGGAGATATTTAAATAATAATATAAATAATATATTTTTTTGTATCTCTGTGATAGCTTACGAAAGCCTATACCTAAGTACCAGAGTACCGTGAGTGTCGGGTTATTAGATTTTTAACCCATCTTTTATTCTGTTTCGTTAACGTTGTCCAAGCACTAAAACATGCACTTAAAAAAAATAGAAAAATAGGGTTTTGATGGTTATAATAATATGAATGGTTACCTATTTGCTGCAGTGTACTGCAAATAAATACATTTTTTCACATGAAATACACAAAATAATTGAACACTTTACCACTACTAAATAATAGTTTATTCATTATGGTAGGGGAAAGCCAAGAAGGGATTTACTACAGCGAGGTAGATTATTATACCGGAGGATACCTTGTACCCGGTTTAGTACCTCCACCAAATATAAGCTCCGAATACAGGGAGGATCGTTAAAAACAAAAATATATTCATCAGAAATTTTCGAGGGCATTAGATTAAAATGGGGTAAGTTGTATGCTAAACAGTGTATGTTCCACTAATCCGACAATTTGAGAGTGTCGTAAAGAAAGCGGAGGGCTAAAAAGTTGTAAAAAAAACGTCATTTTGACTATTTCCCAATGAAAAAAATGTTACAGGTCTTATAAGTCATATTTTTTAAGTTAAGGAATAACAGTTGCATATAAATTGAAAGCGCAAATATTAAGCTATATAATTTAATAAAAAGAAAACTTTGTATTTACCAAAAGGCGTCCCAAAAGCACTTTGGTTCTCTGGCCTCTAAGCCCTGTCTACGCCACTGCGCTGAGGGTTTTTGGGGACGCCGTTCCAAAATTTCAAAATATGAGAACAGTACTCCAGAGAGTGCCGGATTTGGAATACACACAAAGTGTATAAATTTAAAGGAAACATATACTTTTGGGCTTACAAAAGAAATCCTAGCTTTATTGAAGTTGCGGCTATAGATATAATGAGTTAATGCCAGTTAAATTTATTCTTAAATGTGATGCCCACAAGATTAAATGTGTAGGTATTTGGTGTGCAGAACTTGGCCGCTCATAAGTAATAATAATAATAATAAAAGTCTTTATTAAGAGTTATAGAATTTACGATCCTAGAAGGGCGAAGTCTAGCTAATGAGAATTAGCTACTTAAGCACTTAAGTATTTGATGACTTTTTCCCGACTAGAAACACAATTGTGTTTTGGATGCATTAAATTGCACGACATTTTGGACGCTCAAATCCAATATTAAATTAAGGTCCTGTAAAAGAGATATCTACAGCGAGTTGCGTTTGCTTTTTAAGTCAGGCTAAGAGATTGGCTTGAGAACCTGAAAGCTGAAGTAAACATTACTACTTAACTGTCACCAAAACTATGAATTAAATTGGTTGTAAGAGAGAAGGTCGTTGATGTGCAAAAGAAATAAAGTTGGTGCCAGTACTAGTCCCTGAGGAACACCAAAATTAACTTGGTGAAATCTTAAAAAGTGTTCTTTCACAATAACCAATATAAGCCGAGCAGAAAGAAAACTAGGGAGCCGTTAAGAGAGTTTAGCTAACAAACCGTAGGAGAAAAATTTATTGAGGGCATCATGGGCAGCATTTTGTGATTTACCTCTAGAAACCCAAGAGACTTGTTCCAGTTGAGAAAAGAAGATCCGCTGTAGATCTCCTGTGACGAAATCAATACTGCCTGTCCTGCAAAATTTTGTTTTATCCAGATATTTAGGGATTTGCAAGTTAATAAACTTCTCCATTACTTTAAAAATAACTCACAAAAGTAAACAAAAGGCCTATAGTTAGATAAAGGAGATTTATATCCTTTTTTGGGGACAGGTTAAGCACGTGCAGCTTTCCAGCTGTTTCGAAAAATACTCGTGTCATAAAAAATTTGAAAGATCCGTATTAAAATAGGTATTAGTTCATGCATACACTTGTTTTTTTTTCAAACGACTGATGGTATGCCGCCCAGTTTAAACGATTCATTTCTTGGTGTTAGGGAAAGAAAGAATTCGTTTATGTGTTTCACTCCATAAAACAATGTCGGGCATTTTATAAAAAAGTTGGAATTGATTGGCAGCAAATTGTTAAGCAAACAGTTTGGCCTTGCTTTTGGATTTAAAAAAACAGCTGGTACAAAAATTCGTTCTCATATCTTTGGCAAGGGACCAAAAAGATTTATTGCCATTTGAGCAAGAAATAATTGTTGTTTTTTTGTAGTGTATTTTGAAAAAGTTGCACAACAAAAACAAATACAAGTAAATATCATAAACCTGTGGAATATAAAAAAACAACCTGCCTTTATGATAATCCCCTGCTTATGACGTAAATAGAGGCTTTTGCCTTCAGTTACGTCAATTAGGTCTTGCGTGATTCATTAAAATCAAAATTTTAAAACTTGCACTTGCTTTGTCTGATAATTGTTACAACCAGACGAAATTGCGTGGTGTTACCGATAACAGTTATTTTTTAACATTATTATTCCAACTAAAATCACTTACATTATGTAATTTCATGGTAGACTTGCATCTAACACGTTAATTATACAGTGCGTGTCTAAAGTCAGGACCCCCTTCTAACTTTTAAATTATTTGGTATTTTGTTATAATAATTTAGGAAAATTAGTAAGACAATAAAGTAAATTTTAGACAAATAAATGTCAAACTGAGAGTTGGGCGTCATTAAAAAATGAATTGTAAAGGGGTGTCTTGTGGCAGATCATTTTAAAATTCTAAACCCCAGAACATAAAGTCAATATCTTTACCTATCACAAAATGGCGTTACCTTAATAATTACCTGCATACCTGATTTTATTGACTATATTTTAAAAACTAATAAAGTTTGAGTAAAATTAATATCATATTTTTTCAAGCTCTTTAAAAGTTCTTTTTGATGGTTATATTAGCAATATTATACAGGGTAGGACAAAAGTATAAGTAAATATTGTGTGTCGAGCACGGTGTAGAGGCTAACGTATCAGCCTCTCACCGCAGAGAGCCTAGTTCGAATCTCGGTACCCTCCATCGGAGTTTAAATCGCTCGTCACCTCACAGTTGGCAATGGCAAACAACTAGGTAGTAGCTATTTAAAAAATAACGTCCGTGGTGGCATTATTGTGTTGTCTAAAAGGTGATGTGAAATGCAAAAACCGCATGTGTCAGTACTTGGACAACGTTGACGGAACAGGGAAAAACATGGGTTAAAAATCTAGTAACCGACTCCAACGGTACACTGTACACTGTACATGTAGTACTTAGGTATAAAGCCTTCGTAGGCTGTCACAAAAGTAAAAAAGCCCTGTACATTATATCACCAATTAAAAGATATTTTTTAGTGGCAACATGTACATTTCGCAGGGATTTTTTAAAACTGCAACCTATGCTTTAGAGGTCTCACATTAACAATCAACTTAATAAAATTATGGTTTAGATTCATTAAAAAAAAAACAAATAAAATATTCTCCTTTTATAAAAGAAGCCGACACTGTTGTATGTTTCTCAACATTGTATTAATTTAATTAAGAATATTTAGTACTCTATCCATTACTATTTACCTAAATGAATTTCACTGAAAGAAAATTAATCGTTGGACAAGCGTGTGTAGGCACAGGATCTCTGATAAATGCATTGCTGTAATAAGTTAATGGGCATACAAATTCTAATAATTACAGCTCTTATCCGTACCTAGCGAGAATCTTATATGGGAATTGTGCGATAAATATGATGCCGCGCCTATAATTTTTGCTTATTGATATTATTAACCAGGGCAGTATAAGAAAATTTTGTAAGATATACATTCGTGAATAAAATTAAATAACAGAAAAAAAAAATAAATTTTTTGGTTCTTTTTGCTTGGTCTACGAACTTTTTTCGACTTAACCACACTATATGGATCACATAACTTGTTTCGAAACTTGTTTATTCAGCTTTGATTTACTTTTTTTTTTGAAACTTTGATACGACTACTTTTCGCTGAGATATCGAACTTTGAATGAAAAATCAATATGTCAGGAACCGCTAATCGTACAAGAAAACTTGGGGAAGTTTTGAAATCTTTATTAGATTTTCCACAAAAATTAGCTACGTTAAAAACATGTCTTTATTAAAAAAGAATTTTGGTTGCCAAAAGCCCCTTTTTTCTTGATTTGTCAAATTAATCTGGTAAATTTTTGTACAAACCACAGGATAATACTGCCACAAACGTTGTGTAAATAAATTTAATAAAGATAATGGAAGTCCGAAATTCTTCTTTTAATAATATACATACAGTGACTTAGGACGCCTGTCCTAACTTTTAAAGTGTTCGGCATTTGTTTATTAAAATTTTTGAGGGCTGTAGTAAGGCACAAAACAAATTTTAGGCAAGATATAACAAATAAAAATGTCAAACTTGGAGATGGCTGCTATTTACAAAAGGTCTTGGATCGGTCATTTTTCTTGCTGATATTTTGAACAAA
>JACEGR010005570.1:0-71381 GCA_014170235.1 Listronotus bonariensis
TTTAGCATAATTGGCATTTATTCCTTGAAAAACCATATGAAATAACCCCTCAGGGTATGTCGGATGGAACATTATTTAGAATATAACATCCCCATTTTATTCTGACATATAGGTTCTTCTATACTTTGACCAGAGTTGGGTCGTATTCGAATATTCAGTATTCTGAATAGTATTCAGAATACATTTTGCCGGTATTCGAATACATTTGTGTGTTTGGTATTCGGTATTCGGCAAAATAATTTTTTGGTCAGTATTGGGGATTCTGTAATTCTGTATTCGAACACTTTGGAAGTATTTGACGAATACTTTTTTGAGTATTCGAATACCGGCGTTCCGAGTATTCGAATACCGGAATGTGTAAACAGTATTCGAATACCAAAATTGTTACGAGTAAAATACAAAAAGGGAACAAAAAGTAGGAGAAGATGAAGTAAGGCCTTTTCTTTTTTTTTTCTGCCTTTTAAATTTTTAATATGGTTTTTTTCTTTTTCTAGTATTCGAATACCGATTCCGGGTATTCGTGAATACCGAGTATTCGAATACTTTTTTCTTCGAAATATTCAAATATTCGGTATTTGAATACTTTTTTCCGGTATTCGTATTCGAATACCGATTTTCAGTATTCGACCCAACTCTGACTTTGACCCATTTTCGCGAATAGCTTCAGAATAATTAAAGTTTTCAATATGCTCTTTTCGCCCTTTGTGGTCACATTCCATTAGCTTAAAAATAAGGATTTGCCACGCTTAAATTATCAGATTATTGAAATATACATTGTTTTACATGTACTTAACTTACCCTATATTAATCTGACGCGCTCGAGTTTTTCTAAGGATGTATTTTTTTTACTAATTTAACTAGCTACCCTCAACGCACGCCCCCTGTATATAGGGTACATTTATGGTAGGGGTACATAAAAGGGAACAAGGTTTCTCCCCATATTATTTTTCGACGTGCAAATTCTCTTCTTGGGCTTCCCTACTATTACTAGTTTCTTTAATTTCTGCGTATTTCTTATTTAAAACTAAAACCACTTAGAGCGGCTTTTACAATGCCGTGATAACAAACCCAGAGTTAAAATTATTATGTGGTTGAAGTCCTAGCTAAATTTTAAAAGCTGTCAAAAACACTGTCACCTAGATTTACCAAATATGGTTCGCTTCTAGGGTTGGATACTAACTCCAGAATTGACTCGGCAAAGCCGCTTTTAGAGCGGCTTTTACAATATTGTGTTAGCAAACTCAGAGTTAAAATTATAATATGGTTGATGTCCTAGCTAACAAATGCATTATCAACTTAATTTACCAATTATGGTTCGCTTCTAGGGTAGGAGTATACTAACTCAAAAATTGACTCGACAAAGCCGCTTTTAGAGCGGCTTTTACAATATTGTGTTAACAAACTCAGGGTTAAATTATTATCTGGTTAATGTCCTAGGTAAATTTTAAAAGCTATCAAATGCACTGTCACCTAGATTTACCAAATATGGTTCGCTTCTAGGGTGGGAGTATACTAACTCAAGAATTGACTCGACAAAGCCGCTTTTAGAGCGGCTTTTACAATATTGTGTTAACAAACTCAGGGTTAAATTATTATCTGGTTAATGTCCTAGCTAAATTTTAAAAGCTGTCAAATGCACTGTCACCTAGATTTACCAAATATGGTTCGCTTCTAGGGTAGGGGAGTATACCAACTCAAGGATTGACTCGACATTGTAAAAGCCGCTTTTAGCACTTCCTCTCTACAATAATTATAAGGTTCTTTAATTAGCAGGGCAAATTTTAACTTTTCTCTTGGACAATACGCGCAGTTAGTGTGACGTCACACGACGTTGACGTTTATCTGCCCTCAAGAACACACCTATTAGAGACAGTCTTGCCGCTTAGCTGCGCAAACAATCGCATGCTTAAAAAGCAATAAACTTTAGCTCTGCATAATCATAGTGGTCAGCAGGACCAAAAGCGATAGATTATACTTTTGTCATATTTCTTTCTCATGTGCTTTTTCACACTGCCATAAAGGCTTCGAGTTATATTTTTAAGGCTTTGAATGGAATCCAAACAAACCCCTCTACCCCCTCACCTCTCCATAAAACAAACAAAGGTTTCTATGGAAAATATACTTTATTTTTCATTTTTGTTACATTAGTGGCACTATTTAAGATATTTTATATAAGTTTTATCAAAATGGATTACGAGAAACCTTTCAGCATTAATATCATCGATTGAAGTTCGAAAAAATATACTTTTGTTCACATAGTTAGGTTAGGTGAATGAATATCACAAATAATCACAAAAATTTAGAGTCACAGTGTCACAAATAGCCGACACTAGTAGTCACAAACACTTTAAAACACACAAAAAATAAATCTAGTTATTTTGACTTTCATCACGAATTCCGAAATAAAAACCTATTCATCAATTTTAAGCGAAGAACCAATTCTAATACGGTATTTACCAATCGGTTATGTTGACGTTTAAACAATGTATTATACGTCAAAGTTGTCACCAATTATTACCGCGGTTATAATTGGTTGAACGTCTAAAATTGATGTAAGTTTGGATTCCTTGCCTGCGTAGTGACGTCAGAACTAAATGCGCGTATGGACATAGATGTTAATTTAAGCTGTTCGTAAAAATAATTATGTTATAAAAAACAACATTTACAACTAGAAAAAAGCAGAGAAATAAACGAATTACCTCATATTTTTATTTTTTTTCAGAAAGTATTTTCCCATAATGGATATACCTTCAGACATAGCCCAATGGTATGCGGGCCAAAGGATTTTTATCACAGGAGCTACGGGCTTTATGGGAAAAGTCCTAGTGGAGAAATTATTACGATGCTGCTCCGACGTTTCGACAATTTACATCATCATCAGAAGTAAGAAGGGAAGAAGTTCTGCCGAGAGGTTGGAGGATTTCCTAAATAGTCCCGTAAGCAAATAAAAATGTATTATACATTTTTTCATAAATATTTTTGCACTTATTGGAGTTTAAGAGTTGCTGATTATTAGCAGTATAGAGTCCGAAACTGGTTTTCCGGCCGAAAACGAAACCGAATGTTCGGCCAAAACCGAAACTCACGTGGTCAAGTATAAAATACTTTAAAATACTAAAATTTGGGGCGTTCTTCCCATTGTTCTGCATTAATTATTATCTATCATTAATTTATATATATTTTTTTAAAATTAAGAGAGCTTTGCCGCGAGAAACAAAGTTAGGCGAGCGCGCACGACAAATTCCGAAATCAGTTTTGGTTTCGGCAAAAGTTTGACCAATTTTGGCCAAACCAAAACTGCCGCCGACTCTTGATTTTTGGGCGAAATTGGCCGAAACCGAAGTTCGAGCGGATACTGGTATAAAGTTTTTTAATAAATTAAAATAATTTTAATTGACAGTTTAAGTGCTTTTAAGGTCAATTCCAGGTCAAATATGATGGTATATTAGATTTTTTACAATTTTAAAATCTAAACACCTTCTTCCTGTAGTTTTTAAGTTAAAAAGAATTTTACCAAAAAATGGTATCGTAAGATGCCCCATTTAATTTCATATAATATTTTATTCAAAACTTTTTGTATGATCCTTATTCTTTAATATATTAGTACTTTCCATATTTTTGGAAACTATGTATATCTCTATGGTATAGAGGTATAACCTACGGAAAACAATGATCAATTATTGTTTTTAGGTCTTTGATAAAATTAGAGATCATCCGAATGGAGAAAAAATTCTAAGCAAATTAAAATGCTTGGGTGGTGACGTTTCATATCCTTTATTAAATCTGTCTGATAAGGACAGAACCGAATTAGAAGAAAATGTTACAACTGTATTTCATATGGCTGCCAATGTAAGATTTGATCAACCCTTGAAAAGTGCCGTTTTATTGAATACTGGTAAGGATAAATAGTTTTTATACTCGCTTGCGTAATGGAGTTACTTTTCGCATCCGTTTGAACGTTAAAAAATGTAATTTGTTGTTAGAGTCTCAACAAATAAACGTCAAATTACTATTTGACCTTGGGGAATATTATAATAAATAACTTAGACCTGCGCTTTTACACCTTATTGAATGTGAATTGATGTTCTCTACCGAACTTAGGTAATTTGGTGTCCCTGATTCCAAATCTGTTTTTAGTGTTGTTCTATCACGTAAGGTTTTGGTTAACAGAGAATCTACGTAAATAATAATGCATATGTATAATTATATAGGGTTATTTTTATAAAGTTATGTTTACGAAATGAACATAAAATATTACATTAAACAAAAGGTATAGCAAAAGAAGCTACTCTTTGATCTTCTTAGATAATCTTTCTCTTTTGCTCAAAAAGCTCTGTTGGTGGTTTTTATACTCGGCCATAGGAATATCCCTCTTCAACATCCAATAATAGTCCGCCATCATTTTGCTATTCCATCGCCCCTGATATCGCTTCTTTATTTCTGTAATGTCCTGGTCGAAGCGCTCACCCTTATCTTCACTAACATCACCAAGGTTTGGAGATATAGTCCAACTGTGCGTGTAAAAAGTGAATTTTATTCCTTCTCTGCTCATATTGCAACCTAATGCCTTAAAATTTGTCCAGCATGTTTCCCACAATTGTCACATATTTTTGGTCTTTAGTATTTCCCCGAAATTTATTTATAACTTCCTAAAATGCTTTAAGAATAAAAAAGGTTTCACATTTTTTCGAAATTAGAGGACAGTAAGGATAACTTACGCTAGTTAATTTAATTCCATCTAATCCCTATACGAGCTAAGTAGGAAAATAAAAGTTTTTTTTTCAATTTTTTAAAAGGAGGCTCTGCTTTTAAAATTTGACATAGCTTTTAATTCTAAACAAGTTTTCCAAATAAAGTTGTCTCTAAGTTTAAAAATAAAGGTAGTTTTCTCCTGTGTCATATTTGTTAATAATTTGCACCTACCTCGTATACGCTATGGTTTATTTAAATTTTGATCATGTTTTGTGAGTTTCGGTGTATGTAGAGATTGTTATCAAGAATAAACTATAGTAAAAAATACGATGATCTTATAGAAAAAAAAATTGTACGTGATTGTGACAAAGGACTATTTATTTGGTTATTAATACGTCAAAACTAACTTAAAAAACCTAAAATTGTCTAATCACAAATTCCTTCTTCCTCAGGCCTGTGTAATAGATTTTGCTTTTTTTCTGAGACACTCATAAAAGAAACACTTGCGCAAAGTGTCTTTTTCGCACCTTAAGCCTATCCGAGCTCCGCTTGGCGTTGTTTGTCTAACTGATTTTGCGTACGGGAAATTATCACTTTGCGCACTTGTTCAAAAAAATAACTATTGTATTTAATGGGATGTTTTAAAATTAAATAAAAAACTTAATTTTACTAAAACAAAAAGTGTTTGCAGATTGATATATGGTATTTACAGATGCCTATATTTCACTTTTAGGTGGAACTCTTAATGTATTGGAATTAGCCTGTAGATTTAAAAAACTTAAAGTTTTCCTACATACTTCTACCTCATATTGTCACTGTGATGAAAGAAAATTGGAAGAGAAGTTGTATCCTGCTCCTCATAATCCTAGGTAAGAAAAAAACCATGTTTTGTCAATATAGGCATTAAACGTCACCTTTTTTAAACAAAACAAATTATCTAAGATAAAGACTGTTTCTCCCCAATTTTGAATTTTAAAAGGAACCGAAAGTGACCAAAAAATCAATAATGACATCCGGCTCATGGGCGTCCTATAGGAAGATAATTATTAAAAATTAAATTAAAATATCAAAAGTGGGTACTTTACTCTTAAGCGGTGTTTGCTTTTTTGACCTAATCAGTATATTATTTCATTTTTAATAAGACCAACTACTGCTAATACAGTTTTTAACCATGCACCACCCTGTATATATATATATATATATATATATATATAGATATATATACATATGAGCAACGCTGTTTGGTTCATCGGCAAGCAATTGAATAACAAAATAAGCACTATTAGTCATGTTTACATGCCGGGATTTAGTTAGATTGTCTTTTTTCCTCATATTGCCTTTATGTTATGTTATTAACTGAACGTGTATATATATATATATATATATATATATATATATATATATATATATATATATATATATATATATATATATACGGGGTGATGCATCGCCGGGCGGGACATAGGAAATCCCATGTAATTTTTAATGGGGTCAATTATTGGCTTCCCTAATTATTTTAGAGAAAAATTCTATTGATGTTTATTGAAGAGCATGCAAATCTACGATCATGGTAAAAACTAGATTTTTCGGTTAACCCGTTTGCTAGTTAGATGCTAATATATTTTTAAAAATTGTTGCATTATTATCACCTCATATGTATGAACAACAATAAAAATACCAGTTAGCGTGACATAACGCATTTTGAAATTTAGTGCTTTATTATTATCAAAAAATCGTAGAGCGAAAAGATTAACCATGAGTTATACTACTGAAGAAAAAGTATTGATGATTAAATGGTACTATCAAGGAAATAGTTACCAAAAGGTGTCAGACATGTTCGCTGCTCAGTATCCGAATAGACCGATACCCGGAAAATCAACAGTTGATAGGACTATCAAAACATTTGAGACCAAAGGCACAGTGATAAATAACTGCAGATATGAAGCTAGGGAGTATCAAAGAGAAGAAAATGTAGAAGATGATAGAGACTTGTAAATGTTATTGCACGTGGAAAAAAAAGTTCTTGAAATTTGTTACTCTAGTCTAGTTTAACTTAACTTAATTCGTTTGTCTAAATACAACTTTAATCTTGTCACTGTCCGATTTTTTGATAATAATAAAGCTATAAATTGCAAAATGGCAACGTAATGTCACGCTAACTGGTATTTTTATTTTTGTTTATAAATATGAGGCGATAATAATGTAACAATTTTTAAAAATATATTAGCATCTAACTAGCAAACGGGTTAACCAACAAATATAAAGTTTTTTACCATGTACGTAGATCTGAATGCTCTTCAATAAACCTTAATAGAATTCTTCTCTAAAATAATTAGGGGAGTCAATAATTGACCCCATTAAAAATTACATGGGATTTCCTATTTCCCGCCCGGCGATGCATCACTCGGTATACCATTTTTGGATTCCTCAGAGAATTCTAAATAGTTATTTGACATTTTAAAAAGTTTTTACGCCTAACTGATTTTTTGAGAGCTATTTGTAGTATTGCATCTAGTGGCTCTATATCCTTTATTTATGATTTTATTTTAAAAACCCTTTATTTAAAAACTGCTTTTGTATAAAAAGGGTTGTCATTTAAAAAATAATAGTTAGACCCGAAAATATCAATTTGCTAAATTGTTTTATTCCTTTCTTTCATAGTCACTAAAATTTGCGATCGTATTTTCCCCAACATCACCTAGGGTCACTATAATAATTTGCACCCACTCGTGGCCACCTACATGTGATATTAAATATTGCTCTAAAAAAATCAAGTAAGCTTAAAAACTTTTTAAAATATCACATTCTGACATAGAATTGTGTCAGGAATTGGAGCCATTTCTGATCAAACCGAAAGTGACTGAAAAATATGCGGAAACTTTTACCTATACCAAGTCTCATTTTAATATGTCTAATATTCTAGGAGTAATGGCTTGTCTAATAAATTCGTTGGCACCCGACATATAGGTTTTTCTACATGTTACCTAATATACTACTTTTTAAATTTAATTTTTTTTCTAATATCCATTAATAAAATTTAATACACAACATATTTTTTAGGCAAATATTAGAACTTGTCAAATGGATGGATGCAGATTCACTGAAGATTATAACTCCACGATTATTAGCCAATTCGCCGAATACTTACGCTTACACCAAATGTTTGACTGAACAATTAGTTTCCGAATATGAATCTAGGTTACCTATAATCATTGCTAGGCCATCGATAGGTAACTATTAAAATTAATAATATTTTATTAAATAATATTAGCCAAAAATATAAGTCTTTTGGCGTCGATAACCCAAAAACAGTTAAAGACAGACATGTAGTAACCTAACTAATAAAAAATGCTTAGAATTGAGCAAATAATTTAAAATTATAATTATAAATATGTTGTTTTATTTAAAAAATGCAACATTGATGGCATAATTCTTTGTGTTTTTATGCAATTGTTTTTTAATACGATTTTTAAATTCCTCGAGCTAAAATACACCGATTGGCTCTCTTGAATTTATTTTAAAAAATATAGGGGAAGTGAAAAAATATGCCATTTTTCCTCCTAAATAAAATACCCTGTACATCCAAAAACTTTTTTTCAATAAATTTTGGTCTTTATTTAAATATCCTAATGTTTTGTTTTATTGGTATAGTTACAGCAGCTTGGAAAGAACCTCTTCCAGGATGGGTAGATAACCTAAACGGTCCAACTGGTATCCTTATAGGAGCAGGAAAGGGCGTTATAAGAACCATGCATTGTAATGGAGAGTTTATTGCCGATGTTGTACCAGTCGATATTAGCGTAAATAGCTTAATAATTATGGCATATAAGCATGGAAATGAACCAAAAGACAATAAAGTGGAGGTTTATAATGTGACAGTTAATCCGGTAGGTTTCTATACGAAAAATCCAAATATATATGTATATGTTTTTTTTTTGTTAAAAATAGCCTTTTGTATCTAAATTTCATTGTTGCTCAATTAGTTTAGTGAAGAAGTTGATATCCTGCAAAAATAGTTACAAGACTCCTAAAAATATGGTTGATGTCTTAAACGATCCGGAGGGGCTTCTAAAAAGAGACGTATATTGGATTTTTTCTCCAAAAATTATTATTGGTATTAATAAAAACTGAGGATAAAAATAGCCGTCCAGCTTTTGGTAAAATCTTAAAAAGTATAAGTGATAGCTTAAATATTATAAAAGTTTCTCAATGAGCAGAATATTTTAGTACAAAGATTCGATTCCCGGAATTGTAGCTCAAATATTTATAATTTTTATTTACGGTTGCACTGTGATTTCAACATGTGCGATCCGCCACTGTGGGCATAGGTTTTAAATTATTTTTTAATGCAATTAAATATTAATTAAAAAAAAAGTGTTATCTAGACACTCTAAAGGATATGATTTTGCGATTTTGTATCAATATATTTTAAGAAGCTATTTATTTGTTAATTATTAGTTTTTTTACGGCTGTCGGATGTCATAAAAGGCGGTATGAAAGTTTAAATAATTGATCTTGATATTTGTCTCCCCCGTGGCCTAGTGGACAGAGCTTTGATCTTCGAAGCCAGAGGTCGGCGGTTCGATTCCCAGCAGGGGAGACATATTTAGGTAGTAGTTATTTAAAAATAACGACCGTGGTGGCACTACCGCGTTATCTAAAAGGTGCTGTGAAATGCAACTGCATGTTTCAGTGCTTGGACAACGTTGACGGAACAGGGGGAACGATGGGTTAAACATCTAATAACCCGACACCCACGGTACTCTGGTATTTAGGCATAGACCTTCGTGGGATGTCAAAAGATAAAAAAATCTATAAATGTTTCACTTCGTGAAGCTTTTCTTATTTAGTCACTCAATAATGTTATTCAATATTTTTTTTTTGGTTTAATATTTTGTTAATTAGAGTTTTTTAAGTTGACATTATTATAACGAAATCTTATTTTGTGTTAATATAAAAAAGTTATAATTAACAAAATAATAAACTTCAAAAAAGATTGCAGCAACAATATTCCTACTGTCTTCTGTAACAACCGAAAACCGTAAAAAATAATAATTAACAAATTAATAACTTTTAAAAAAATTGATACACCTTGTAATATCGCGAAATCATATTCTTTAAAGTGTCTA
This sequence comes from Listronotus bonariensis, assembly GCA_014170235.1. Taxonomy (NCBI): domain Eukaryota; kingdom Metazoa; phylum Arthropoda; class Insecta; order Coleoptera; family Curculionidae; genus Listronotus; species Listronotus bonariensis. Next base: position 9,822 of record JACEGR010005570.1, read on the forward strand.
GATGCCACTAGAATTTTTTAAATTTATAAACTAATAATAAAATTGTATAACAAATTTGGCATTTAAAACCTATGGTCACAGCAGAAAATGTCCCGCTCTTTCAGAAATTTTTATAATACCTATATAAGCTATCACTAATACTTTTTGAGATGTTGGCCTAAAAGCTGGACGGTTATTTTTTCTCAGTTACCTGTTAAATACAATTGTAGTTTTTTTGCAGAAATAAATCAAAACATTTTTAGATGCCATTCCGGATAGTTTAAGCTAACAACTATATTTTTAGGAGACTTGTAACTATTTTTCGCAGAAAATCAACTTCTTGACTTGACCAAATATATATTTTTTATTTCCTTGAATTAAATGTAGAGCTAATATCGTATTGACTCTCGAAAAATGTTACTGTAATATTGTATAAACGTTTCTGACAATGTTGCGTAGATGTAACTAAATGATATTCAAATATTACCATCACTGCCGTAACCATTAGGCTGACTAGGCTACAGCCTAGGGCGCCATGAAAAAATGGGCGCCAGACAGGGGAGTAATAGGCGCTAGACAAGGGAGTTTTTAAAAAGTTTAGGTCGGGTGGGGATTTTTGGTGACTAATTTCTCTGCGAATAAGGTGCTTTGGAATGAAATAGACGCGAAAAGGAGGGAATGACCTTTTTTTTTTAATACTGCCCTAATTACCATGATATTAACATTTATTATTTATTGGTTAATAAAAAAATATTTTTTCCTTTTTAGAGATTTGCCATTAGTTGGAGAGAAGCTTTAGAAATAGGGAGAAAACTTTATTACGATTATCCATTTAGTGTATGTTTATGGTACCCTGGAGGAGACATTAAGAGGACATATATAGCGCACACTATTGCAGCTTTTTTCTTCATGTTATTCCTGCTTATTTAGTTGACTTTGTTATGTATTTAACAAATAACAAGCCATTGTAAGTATCTACCAAAAAACAACAACGTTTGGGAAGACATAAAAAATAAGACATTTCGGAAATAATATAATTGGTAATTTTTTGGGGCGCTGATCACAAATCCGAAAGATTTTTTGGCGGAAACGTTTCGTTCTCGAGATATTCATTGTCAAAGTTCAAATTTGAACTAAGCTTATTTTTACTATATTCCTCCTTCTTTTTGCACACAATTCTTGATTTAAAGCTGAAGTGTCACAAAATATTTGATTTTCACCTTTTAAAACCCCGTTTTTCTACGTTTTTAACATTATTTTTGCATTAAATTGCGTGGCTTTTCTTTCATAATGCGGCAACCATACATACACAAAGGGCTTCATGGCACACTGGGATTGAAATAATTCAAAGTATAGCTATGCAATTTAATGCAAAAATAATGCAAAATACGTTTTGCATTTGGGGTTTTAAAGGTGAAAATCAAATATTGTGTGCCACTTTAGCTTTAAATAAAGAATTGTATGCAAAAATAAGGGGGAATATCGTAAAAATAGGATTTGTTTAAATTTCAAGTCTGATGATGAATATCTCAAGAACAAAACGTTTCCGCCAAAAAATTCTTTCAGATTCGTGATCAGCACCCCAAAAACCCCCGTAAACCAAATTTCGTCAAAATCGGAGTTGCCGCAGGTTTCTAGATAATTACCATATAATTTTATATACTTGGAAAACAATTTTCATATTTTGGAAAAAATCGGAAATATACAGAATGGGTTTATAAAAAGTTGTAAAATGTTGATTAAGTTTTATAACAATGCCTCCTGATTTAAGTATAACCTATAATATAAGCCGATAAATTGGCAAAGGAGGGGGCTGGTAGGACAATGGTAGGTCCTGAGCCCTACTGTGGTATTCCATCATGCCAGGTAAGGTCATCCATTAAGTCATGGATTATGAGGGAATCACAAGACTGGTGGAGGAGAACACCAGGACAGCGTCAGGCGAAAGTGTTCATCAAGGCTTACTCGCCAGAATTTACAAAAGACCTTCTGAATTATAACCGGAAGGCAGTAAGAATAATAGTGGGTCAACTGACAGGTCATTGCAGACTGAATAAACACATGGAAACTATGGGCCTCGCAGAAGAAAACCTATGTAGGTTCTGCCAGGAGGAGGAAGAAACCGCAGAACACGTATGGTGCTACTGCGAAGCCCTTTGTCGTCTGCGGTTTGCAAGGCTGGGTGAAGAAAAACCTAAAGCGGCAAGATATACCAAGGGGCCAGTTTCAAGCTTGTGGAGTCTGATTAAACAGACCGGCTTGGATAGCGTGCTCTAACCTATGGACGGAGGACACACAATAAACCTGAGCAGGTTGCAGTGTTATAGGATATGCAATCCACCTCCTAATCTAATCTAACCTATAATATTGTTACGGACATTAAAAATAAGTGTTTTTAGTTTACAGAATTGTATAAAGTTAGGATCGTTTAATTTAATCTGATAATTTATTTGAATAATTTACCTTAGATTTTCCAAGTTCTTTTATCAGTTTCGAAGGTTTCCGAAAACTCCCGAATTATTTATTGAGAACTTTTATGCCATCCTGTACTATGGAATTTTCGCGATATTTCCCAAAATTCCCAAAGATCATTCTTCACTCTTCCACCATACTATAAAAGGGCGACGGAAACCTCTGATTTGGATTAGTATAGATTCGACTTTTGTGCTGTAAACTTCGAGATATTGACAAGTGAAGATTTTGTCGTTGTTGTAACCATAGTTACGTTCCATTGTTAATAAAGGTATAAAAACGAAGAAACGTGTTTTTATACGAGGTGTTTTGGAACAATATTTTAAAACTTGACTTTTTGTTGGCGTTCTGTGTCGGACAGGACCTTAAGTTAAGGTCACCACTGGGATTTCTAAAACCGTTAGAAATACAGAAACTGCAACCTCAGCGGAAGGGAAATGTCGCGTTTATAAAGAAGGCTTAAAGACGAAAGAAAACACATCGTCTCGTTTAAAATCATAAATTTTTATTAAAAACTAAAAATTTAAAACAGCTTTTCTAATGACATTAAAATTTCCAGCTTAGTAAAGACTCAAAAAAGAATCCAGAACGGCCTCAGTGTCCTTCAGTACTATACGACCAGACCATGGCACTTCAGCAACGACAAACTTTTCAAATTACATGATACGCTGAACAAAACCGACCAGGAAACGTTTTATTTGGACAAAGGACAAATCGATAGAGATGAATATATGAAAACGTATATTTTGGGAGCAAGAAAATATTGTGTTCATGAAGAACCAGAGACTCTTCCTTATGCTAGAAAAGTACTTAAAAGGTAAGAGATCAATTCAATGATAAAAATGCCACAAGCGTCATACAAATAAGGGCCGCAATCAACTATCGCTGTCTAAACGCGTCGTTTAATAGTCTGCGAGCAACAAAAAGGAGAACGATTGAAAGTGAGACAAAAGTGATGACCGCCTGGCCTTTTTATTATTGACGTTTAGTCTAATGAGGAGCGACTTACTTTTGTTCATAATGCATAATTCGGTAGGAGTAATTTTTTCACAAATGGATGCAGTATGACGTAATGAACCTAAAAATACAAATTACTTACAAATAAGGCGAACAGAAGTGTCGCCATTTTGCGAAAAACCCTTTGAACCTGTATCTCCGTAACCTTGCACTTGAGGCCAATAACGATAAGCCTTTATTGTAGATAATTAAATTTTTCATCTTTTTTGTTTAATAATTTTTTCGTATCACTGTTCACGATTTATAAGAATATTTTTGTTTTTTATTGACTTTTTACCGATATCTTTTCTAATAATTGTTTAAATAATAAGTTGCTTATAATCAAACTTTTAAATCGATACAACTTTTAATTTAAAGTTTTTTTTTTTAATTTATATTTTTGAAATAACAACGCGTTCAATGTTGTACTACCTAGTACATGCATAGCGTAATACATGGCCAGATGTTGGAGGACATGTTGCCCAGCTAGCGTTAACCGCCCAGGCACAGGATTTTTGAACTTAACGCGTTATAACTTCGAAAATATTAATTTTAGAGGAAAACATTTAAATTGAAAGTTGTAGAAAATTTATAGATTCAAAAATTTAATTATAAGCAAGTTATTGTTTAAACAATTATTATTAAATGAGTCATCGGTAATAACACAATGAACAGCAATAATCCTATAAATCGTAAACGGTAAAAGATTCAAAAAAATATTTTACAAAAGTTTTAGGAATTTTAAATATCTATAATAAAGGTTCTTATAATTGTGGGCCTCAAGTGCACGTTTAGGGAGATACAGGCCCAAACGTTTTTTTTCGCAAAATGATGGCACTTCAGTTTGCCTTATTTTTAAGAATTTTGTGTCTTTAGGTTCATTACGTCATCCTGCACCTATTAAAAAAACTCCTGCCAAATTATGAAAGACAAAATCCTCTATTACCTGTTTAATAAGTGATTTAGATAAATATCAAATTATAAATTTTAATTTTTTGTTCATTAATGTCGTATGTGGCAGCGCCATTAACCCAATATGAGATCCCATTGCCATTTTCACCCTAGCGATTGCAAACGAGGTCCAAAATTGAGGCCACCCATATGACTCCATTACTTTCTTTACTTACTACTTTGATTTCTGGGGATCTTTAATATTGGCACCTAAATTACTTAGCAGCTCTGCCACTCTACCACTTCTTCTCTTTTTGACAAATAGTGCTTTAAATCGTTCCTTTTCTATTGCCAGATACCTATTTTGCATACCAAAAATAAATTATAATATAAAGAGCTTTAAAATTAATTTTGTTAAAAGCTCAAGGATCTACAGAGTAATCAAAAATTAAAAAGTACATTAAACTCCCTCTTTTAAAAAATATAACATAATGATAAATATAAAAGGTAATATAAAAGTTTTGCCCAAATACCAAGTCATGACCTTCTATACAACTTTTTAATAGTTTTTGGAAAATGTACTATCTTCACATAATAAATATTTTTATTACTACTTCGGCAACATCGGTTATAATATGACCTCCACTCACGGTTCCCAACAGAGAAACTCGTGGTTCCGAGCGTATGCATCCCTATACGGTCCAACGGGACAGGCCCAGAACTTCTCACTTTGTTCGTTCTTTTATCCCTAGAGTTTCTAGATTCTGGAACTTGCTGCCCGCGGAGGTCTTTTCTTCCCCCAAATCTTCAAGTATTTAAGTCCCGTGTCAACAAACTTCCTCTTACCTCGCTTAAGACTCCCACGGTACGTTAGTATTTAGGGTTTTAACCTTGGTAGTTTGTCCAAAGATAAAAAAAAGGTGCGTATGTATTAATCTTGGTTTTGTTTTTAATCTACTGTTACAGTACAGGTGTTACACTTTTAATATTTTGTGTGATTTTTATACTTTTTTGTTCTCTTTACACCTTTCTGATATTTTACACTACTTAAGACATAAGACGCATATCTGTGTAAAAACAGTTTGGTACGCGCCACAGATATGTGGAGAGAGGGCGCCTACGGTCCGGATACAGAGCATGGCACTAAACGAAGAGAAATTCTAGAAAAATGTTTTAAATATTGGCAAACTTTAGTACTAATTTGTAAAATGATTAGTAGATAAGGATCGGAAAAAAGTTACTGTATTGGTAGTTGGGTACAATTTTTGATTTTACCAAAAACAATTATTGTAGTTTCACTATAGACACCCACAACAATGCTAAATTTATGGTCATCAGCTTGGACGCTCGCTTCGTGGAATTTATGAAGCGGGTGTCCATAGAGTACACACGTAAACAGTACGTATAATTTGCCGCTTCATAAATTCAGCCAAGCCAGCGTCCAAACTGATGACCAAAAATTTAGCATTGTTCTGGGAGTCTATAGTAAATCTACAATTGTCTTTGATTTTACATAACATTTCTATTAAAAGTTTCTTATGTTTTTCAATTTTTGTAGCACGTACTTTTCTCCTATGTAGTTTCCATTTTAAAAATACTCTGTATATCCTTGGAGCTTTAAAAAAGCTAATTACGGCTAAAACAGGGTGCTTCATTAGTGCTTTGGGCTTTTATAGAGCCTACACTATGCCATTAAGAGATTTTATTTAAAGTGGTAAATGAACTAGAGATAAAACTCTATTTTAAGAAAATATTTTGTTCATGGACAAGGTTTATTTTATTTCAGGTTATACTACTTGGATGTCCTGAAAACATAGTTTTAGGAGTTCTTCTTCTGTGGGGGATATACATGTTAATAACAACAACAATGGGAAAATTCGAAGATATTCCTCAAGCTCCTTTAAATTTAACCCTGAATCAAAGCATCAAAACTTTTGTGAAAAATGAACCTTAGAGAAATTATTGTAGATTTTTTATAATTATAAGATTCTCCAAGCCAGTGCGTCAGCCTCAACGGCTTAAACAGGCGTTTTTTAAGTCTTGTTATACAGTGATGGTCATAAGACCTGGTTATGAACTTTTTCACCCATTTTTAGGAAAAATAATTTAAATTTAAAACGCAACAATATTTTTAGTTTGTTAATTGATTTTTTTAAATTCAATATAGTAAAAGGTTTGGAGGTTTCTTTAAATATATTTATTAATAGAAATTAATAGTTTTTTAGACATAAAAACAATAATTGACAGATTTTAAGCATGTAATTTTATCGGGTCTTTAACAATAAAATATAAAATCTTTTTTTTTTAATTTGCCAAAAATGTTTAATTTATATGCAGGATTATAAATAAAATATTTAGGCATATAAAGGGGATTAAAAAGAAAAACGCAAATATATCTTTAAGAATCAAGGATATAGAGCTTTTATGGTCTTTCCCGTGATTTTTTATTATTACCTTTTTAATTTAAATTCATTTTGTTATCAATTTGGCACTTTTTTAGTCAGGTTATTTTCGGTAAATCTTATAAAGACAATTTGTGACTAAGTATTAAGTATTAATATGTCATTATATAAATTTAATAATAGCATATATTTATTTTTAACATATCGTATTATTATTTGCTTAGTTTAGACTTGCACAGGGCTGGCCCGAGGGTTGAGCCGGAAAGGCGACCGCCCTAGGCGGCATGTTTACAGGGACGGCAAAATGACCACTCTTTAATTAAGTTAGTTTCTAAAATTGTAAAATCGAAAAGTAGTGAAATTTAAAAGTTTAAAAGTTTTTTTTGTGTTGGTATTCAAAAGTATGTGTAAAGGAGGAAAGAATAGGCCAATGGAACTATAGAATTTAAGAAATAAATAGAGGTGGGGACCTTTTTCTTTTTGTTTTTCAAAAATTTTGAACCTTAAATTTTATTTTCTTGTAGGGGCGGCAAAATTGTAGCCGCCTCGGGCGGCACCACAGAACTCTTAAGAGTTCTGTGGGCACTTTTCTCGAGCCGGCCTTGGACTTGCAATAAAAATATTGTAATAAGCGTTTTTTAGTTATTGATGTAAATAGCCTTTGTTAGTAATTCACTTATAAAATTTAAAAAGAAATGTATGAAATGTTAATAAATAATTTTTTATCTGTATGTCTAAATAAAATTAATTTGTTTTTCACAGTGCGAAAAACAAATATTATCGTTTTTTTTAATAACAAGGGAGTTACAGTAGTTTAAAAATTTTAGCACTTAAATCATTTTAGGAGTTAATTTATTTTATTATTTTTTATGTATACGCGCAAATCATTTTGGTAAGTCTATATTATTATGTAGTTAGTATTTTGTAAATTTACTTTAAATAAATTTAATAACAAAAACTTTGTATGCTTTTTACCTTCCTACAAAGTATGTTTCAAATGCTGTAATCAATAAATCGACGCAAAATTTTCCCTATTTTTGGGATCCTCATAGAGTGCCCACTAATTAATGGTACACCGAGAAACCACAGAACTTATTCCAAAATATTAGGATATGCTAAATACCAGTATGAAAACCAAACCGACTGACGTTCTTTTAATTAAACCGTGGGCCAGGTGCAAAATTTTATCAGTTGTTTTCTCTCAGTTCTTAACTTGTAAAATGCTTCAAAAGGCTTGTATATGAATCGTTGTGAGCGTCAGCTGCGTCTCCGATTGTGGAATTGTACAGGTTTATCAAAAAACCCATGTGACTTGTCTTTTTTTATGAAATATCCTGTTTACCAGTTTATTTTTGAATTGTAGCAATAAAAATAAAGTAAATTTTATTTGCGATACCTAAACAAAAATGTGAGGTTTTTAAAATATTTAGGATTTAAACAATTGTTTTTACAAAAACAAAATTTAAATGTATCCTACATTACCTACGCTTGACTTTATATAATTTGTTAGATTGCTAGAAGATTAAGTGTACAATCACCTACATTTAAATTTTAAATAAACACTATACAGGGTGTTTAGAAACTAATATTTAGTATTATATAAATTTCGGGACACATCGGAACAAAATCAAGCCTATAAGTAAGGTAGGATATATTAAAATTTTATTTTTATCAAGAATTTTTCAAAAATCCCAAATATCTTAAAAACTTTACATTTTTGGTTTAAATATCGCTGATAAAATTTACGTTATTTTTGTTTCTACAATCTAAAACTGAACTAATATACGGGGTGTTTCATTAAAAAAACACAAGTTAATTATGTATTTGTTTTGCAGCACCCTGTATAATTCCACCATTGTCGCCGCAGCTGACGCTCAAAATTCATGTACAACCCTCTTGAAGCATTTTACGAGTTATGGACTGAGAGCAAATTGGTCATGAAAATCTGTCGCTGGCTCATGGGACATATACCCTTCACCAATCTACTATGTGCTCTTCCGCAATTCACCGCTGCAACGAGGGCGCCGATTTGAGCAGAACGACATCAGGGGCTGCTTCCGCTTTCTTCGGACTTCACCTCGTATATTTACTATGATTTTAGTTCCCTATAGTCGGCAAGTTGGTGTCAACACCTGTATACTTATATTTAAAACTTAATCATAAGGAAGATACCGGGTATCAAATAAAAAACCATTTTTATTTTATCCAAATAACTTTAAATACGTTTTAAATATTGTAATAAAATGTATTTTTTCCTGTATATAGGTACCATTTAAGTAAAACACTGAACTCTTCCATGGTTTCTACAAAGAAAATGTATACTTTGTAAGAATCGCTTTGTCAACCGTTTTTAAGATATCTGTCTGTAGGTTGTTTGGTGCAACAAATTACTGGTTAAGCAAATAGATATTGGTATATCGTCCAGTACAGCAATAAAAAAGAATGTATGTAACTAATCCAATCAGAAATGTTTACATGCAGGTGTTCACGTTAGATTGTCTCTTTTCCTTAAATTGCCTATGTGTTATGTTATTTAGCTGATTCTGTATAAAATAATACATGAAATAATTATTATAATAATGTGACAGTTCGGGGTATTATTTAAACGATATAATTGAGGGTATTTTTTTGTACTAAACAAAATGCCTATGTCTCAAAAACAGTCACCCAGAGTTGTTGCGTGGAGCTAAAAAAAATGCTTAAATTTATTTTGTTGCAATTTTAAAAATAAACAAAATGTTGTGGTAACATCGGCACGATATTTTTATACAGAATTAAATGATAAAAAAACAGTAGACACTCGTATCCATCATAAGAGAGTTGGTGATACGTCTGATTAAATCAAAATTGATTTTGGGGCTAAAAATAACAAATCATGCTTTTATAAAATATACCATAACATTTTTTTTAATAATAAAGAAAAAATGGCGGGGAACAACAACCTGTGTCACCTGGTATTCAAAGAAACTATTTATGATCAGTGTACCCACAAATGTTAATGAATAACTGCCCACCACCCTGTATTTAAAAAATCTGCCTACAACTTTAGTTACGTCACATCCACTCTAAACCCACGCTTTATTAGGGTAACAGAAAAGCCTTTCTAAGTCTTCTTGTTTTACATTTTTATGGATTCCTTTAACAATATGCATAATAAACTTAATGCAGTTTTAAATATAATCGTGCTATCCCTTGGTTGGTTTTTTGTTGCACTTGTGTAATTATTTGTCTAAGCTAAGTGGAATGTTTGTGAATATGAATATGATGGCAATTTCGGATATTATGTATTTTAAGTATTTTTATTAATTATTATATTGGTATTTTTGTATTAAAATCATGATGGGCACTTTTAATTTCAGGTAATTTTTAATGTCATGTTAAAAAATTCAAATGTTAGTGTGTTTATTTTATATTATTCTGAAACATATACCTGGTGACACATGTTTTTACCTTTATTATGCACTATACTAATATTGGTTGTTTGTTTCTAAGGGCTAATCTTTGAAAACACTAAACCGATTATGACATTTTTTCGCAGAAAGCTACGCCATTCAGAAGTGCTTAGCTATATTTTATTATCACTAAACAAAAAGTTTAAAGAAAAATTAAAATATTTATAACATTTTAAATTTTCTCTAGTCAAATAGTATAAAAAATTAAAATAACAAAATTTATTTCGGACACTGACTGAAGGAACAAAATATGTTACCATTTTTTTAAGCAAAAATAATAAGGAAGGCACTTTTATTAAAAATAAGAAAGTTATTAGTACTTTCGGTTAAACCAAATGTGAATATAGGGTAATAGTTCAAACAATCAGGACCGTTCCTGACGTATCTGGCGCCGTGGTGCAAAAAATAACTTGCCGCCCCTGAAAGAAAATGGTATTTTCAGGTTAAAAATTTTAGAGAGCAAAAAAAAAGGTCCTTACCCCCAATTAATTACTTCTCTTTACTCTTCTCTTTCTATATTATATTTATTTTTGAACAGTAAAAAAAGGTCCTCACTCACATTTCAATTGCCCTTTTTCTATTTCACTTTTACTCCTAACCACCCAACTATCGCCCGCCTTTTCTTCCATACTTTTCGCCCTTTATTTCACATTTTTGCTTTCAATTTTTCCAGCGTTGCAGTTTTTGCTACAGTTAGACATTTTGTTATGCTGGATTTTTGTTAAGTGGTAAAGGCCCGGTTGCATATTCAGATGTAACAGTCAAGATATCCACTTCTCCGAGCCGAACGCGGCCGAACGTCCTTTTATATGTAACGTGCACGATAGCACTTAAATGGACATCCAGACTGTTACATATAACTAGTTAATTTATATTTTTTCAATAATCATTAGAATATTTACACACATTCTTTGATGTGATTTAATTAGGTATAGTATATTTTTATTAAGTTTATGTTGGCTTATACCGAGGAGTATACCTTTATAGACTAAAAAACTTTCCAAATTCAGTTTCCTAATGTTGTTATTTTTAAATGCGATTAATGTAACAGTCTGGATGTCCATTTAAGTGCTATCGTGCACGTTACATATAAAAACGTGTTCGGCTCGGCGAAGTGGATATCTTGACTGTTACATCTGAATATGCGGCCCGGTTACACGGTCTGTGCTTTGCCAGACCACTTGGTCTGTGGTTGGTCTGTGATTTGCCAGACCACTTGGTCTGTGGTTTGGCAGATTACTTGGTCTGTTGTTTAGCAGATCACTTGGTCTGTTGTTTGGCAGATTACTTGATCAGATATGGTATGCTCTGTTCTGTGATGATTCTTGGTAGTGTCCAAACTGTTTGATTGTTTTTATTCAATTATTGGTACCTTATTTATACAATAACTGGTTAGTTCTTTATTTCACATTTTCGCCCCATTTTTCCAGCGTTGCTCCCTGGTGCCTCGCACCACTTGCTCCACCCGGTAGGCACGGACTTGCAAACAATTGTTATGCTTATAAAATTCCGCCAAACTTTAAAACCATAAAGTAATTCAAAAAATACAAAAACATTTAAGGAGTATATTTTGTGTCATTTGGTAAATAAATAAGCATACACGTTGAAAAAACTAAACTAACTTAAATATAAACAAGCATTTAAAAAAATTTCAATTTTGGTGGAGAGTTTCTAATGGTAGGTTTACATCTGACATTTATTGCATGATAACTTATGTCAGACAGAAATTCTGGCTAATATAAACGGTAAAAATTTATTTTATTCTACTCTATTTTTGGTTTTTGACTTTCACACGTAATGTATTCAGCCATCGTCAAGTGGTTGTGGTCAAAAATGTATGTCCGATAGACATTTTTTATTGTTTACATTAGCCAAAATTTCTGTCTGATATAAATAACATGCAATAAATGTCAGATATAAACCCACCAGAAGTTTTTAGAAAATTCTAATTTTTTCTTTTTATCCAACTAATTTTACAACTCGGCCCACTGTATTCACACCCCCTTTTAGTTTTCCTGGGGATGCTGGATAGAGAAAAATCGATATATGCAGGATCACGATGGAAATCAGTGTATCTGTGAGGGTCCTGTAGGACGCCGGGAATGTGTTGTTTTTAATAACTGTTGTTGTTGTTGCATGTAGATAGTAAATAAATAAATGAAGTGAAAATATCCGTTGTTTTTTAAAATATTATATAACTTTTTATTTTTTGTGTTTAGTGTAAAGTACGTTTAAAAAGGAAAACTATTCAAAACCAGGTAATAGTAATATATGTAACAAGTGCATAAAGTGATACTTTCTTTTACGAATAGAATATTTGACAGTACGAGCCGTTAGGCAAGTGCGGCAATCCCATGAGTAAAAAAAGACACTTTATGCATGTTACACACTACATTTTTTCACGACCGTATAGAAATTTTCTAAAATACCATTTTATACATGTTTTATTTACCTAAAGTTATTAATTTTAATTTTTGCAGCACAGCCATTATATTGCAACAAAAAATCATAGCCTCCTTCTTTTTTAGGAGACAATTATCCTGTTCGCAACAACTATGCATTTATTGTTTAATTTTAGAAAATTGCATGTACTTACTTTTTGTAGAAATAATACTAAAACAGTTTAAATTTCCTTTTCAATTTCTTAGTCGTCCAATTTCATTATTATTATTAATTTTTAATAATTTCTATTAAATTTATTTGCAAACTGTCAAATTTTAAAACTAGTGACACATGAACTAAAAGAAATAATGACAAAGTCAAAGGTAACTTGACAATTTGGTTTAGTTGATGTCTTGTTTACTGTTACATTGCATAAATTGAAATTTAAGTTTATTGTAGTAGGCATTGAAACAAAACACTAATTTAAACTGTGGAAAAAAGCTTTAAGTGTTAAAAAAGTTATTTTTTTAACACTTTATGAAGCGTAATAGAATGGAGTACTTTAACTTTAGGTTACCGATTAAAAAAACAGCATTTTCTTTTAACGGTCGTGAAAAAATGGTATTAATTATTTATGTATGTATAAATCGTGATGTAAAAATTATACATGGGTACTTTTTTCCCATGGGAGATATAAATATTTTAAGAATAAAATTGTAAATTATAATGTGTCTATTGATGGACCGGACTATACCTGCAAACTTTTTTTTATTTTTAAAATTAAAAAAATATATTTTTGCTATAAAAACCTATTTATATCCAAAATAAAACAAGCGTTAATAAGAATCACATTTTATCTACAGGGTAAATTAGAATTACAAAAATATGATTTAAAAAAATAATTTAATTTTGATATCATTTTTTCTTTTTTTTAAATATAGTTTTTTATTTAGTTGCTTCCAAAAAAAAAAACAAAATTCTTATTTACATGGGGCAAAAAATGCATTAACATTTATTATACATTGTGTTACAAGATAGGTATTACAAGAGGACAAATATACCAAAAATTTTGGAACTTTTAAATGTCCTTTTGGAAAAACTGGTTGCATGGTCCAAAACTGATAAATACAAAATTTTACTTTGATTGGTAATATAAAGGGCAGGAGTTACCTACTTTTATTTTTTTAAAAAGAACAAAATTGTATAAGTAAATTATTGTAGACAAATAAATTTTATGTTAAAATATAAAGTTAAGGGATTAGAGTAAAAAAATATTTTTGTCTATTTTTTCATAAAGCATTATTACTTTTTAAAATACTTGGCTTAATGTAGCAAATTAAAAAAAAAAAAAAAACGTATAAATCATTAATTTTTTAAAAATTTTGTTTTGTTTTGCCCATTTTTGAAGTTGTTATACGTAATGCAAAAAATTGATAATAACATTTTTTTTTCTTATATGCTTTAACTCTAAATTTTGACCTAAAATTTAATTCTCTACACCATTATACAATTTTGTTTTACTTTCAAAACTAAAAGTAGTTAGCACATGGGCATTTTTCATATTTTTAGTTATAACTTGCCCTGTATAATATCAACTGGGGTAAAATTTTGTATTTACTAGTTTTGGATCATGCGAACAGTTTTCCCAAATTTCGTTTTAAAATTTAAAAATGTTTGATCCATTTGTTCTCTTGTAACACGTATCCTGGGACACATTGTATAGGGTGTCCAGAATCTTTACCGAAAATTTTTTCGGGAATGGCTATTCAATAAAAAATAAGAAAAGACAAATCCTTTATAAAACATTGTATACCATTGTTTTTTTTTTCTGAGGAATTTAAAAGACGTGTTTAAAACGGTTAAAAATATACCAAATAAAACATTATAATAACCTTATTATTATTTAATATACTTTACAATAAGGTAGTAGCATTAAAACTTGCCGAAAAAGGATTTATATTTATGTACCGGCTGTCGAGTTATAAAACACCTTCCTTTACTTTTGTATTTTTTACAAACTAGATAATATAAATATTTTTTTACTAGACTCTGTACTTTCTGAATCGGTAATCAGATTTTTATTATATCTTATGATATACAGGGTTATCTTCGATATCTACGGCAAAAAGTGTGATTTTTTCAATAAGATAATTCGTTTTTAAGCTATCATTATCAGGTTTATTTTTTAAATACGAACTAGGATCATGGTAGCTAAAAACAAAACGTCGAATCAGAAAAATACAAATATTTTCTTGAAAAGCATAGAAAAGTGTTCCAAGAATGTGCTACTGCTTTTTCAAAATAATCGGTAACAGCGCCTTAAAAATAAAATGGATGATTGAAATTTGCGGTTTCTTTCCGGTTATCTCCGGAAGTAGGCGGAAGAATTTTTAAAATTTCTCTTAGACCAATTATTCAGCATTAAGAAGCGCAACTTTGCCTTAATTTAACCAACTCTCTATCTCTTATAATTACCGAGATAGCAACGCTAATGCATCGAATTTGTAACACCCTGTATAAAAAATATATGACACTTTGAACCTAAGCAAAGTACTGCAGGTGGCTACTTTTACATTTTACGACAAAAACATTAGCACATTTAGATTCCCCACTTTAAAAACCTTTTTAATACTGAATTTTCTGAAAACGTGTCTTATAATAAATGAAATATTGAAAAATAACTAAAATAAAATAAACCGCAACTCGCAAACGATTAACTTTTCGACTAAGGAAAATTGCGTTAGATCGTGTGTTCCAAGGAATTTGCAGTGGCGGCTGGTGATGACCAATTTGGTGGGCACACTCGCACCATTGTTAAATTCCTAATATATTTTTTTTCACTTCTAACCTGAGAAATTGCCATAATTTACTCTATTCCCCTGACGAGAACTTATATTTCTCACACTAGGTAAATAGTAATAATAATGAAAAAAAAACTAGGTATACAATGAGAACAATTATCATATCAAAACTTGACACATGCCAAATTTTTACATAAATAAAACCAACCTGATTAGAAACACGCTCCAGTCCAAGGTCGTTTGACTAGGTAAGGTTGCCTTGTAAGCCTTGCAACATGGCAGACCATACGTCAGCATGACGTCACATATGTATTTTGCCACAGCCTTCTTAAACTCTGAGCCGTAAAGGAGAAATCTGACAACACAGCACAGTAGGAATGTCAAGTAAAGTTTATAAGTAAACAGAAACTAGTTTAAACGATTGCTTTTTTTTAAAGTTAAATCGTAGGGTATATTTATTATATATAAAAAAAACAAGTAATTCATTGTTATATTTAAAAAATAGGACCAGCGCCAAAATGTAATTCGTTGTTTTTACGTTTAAATGTGCGCGTATAGTTGGTGCGTACGGCGTACATTATGTCACGAACGCGTTGCGTTTCGGGCTGCAAAACGAATTACCCCAGTTATATTAAAACAGAGGGTTGTCAAACAAGATTTAATTTGCCCATAAACGATGAAATTTGAAATGCCTGGTTGTGCGCTGTTGACCGGATAAGTGTTTTTTTTATTAAATGTAAAAGTAGTACCTATACGGTAAATGGACAACTATATTTTACGAGCTACTAATTAATTTGTGTGTTTTTCAAAAATTGGTTAGTTCTGGTAATCTATTGATATCAAATTATATCAATAGTGTGTATAATGCACCAAAAACCCCAAGCAATAACCTAAGGACTATATCAACTAATGCGCATAAATATACTGGTAAGTTCACCAAAAAGTATTATTTATATAGATATTCTGAAAGTTATATACCTAAGGCGGTTTTAGGGTAAATATAGTGCAAAAACTAATTTAAAGCGTTTGTTATTTTAAAGTGCATCTTATGTAATACGAATTAGGCTTTTATATTTATAACTATATACACATGCATTCAATTCATTTTAAGTATTGCAAATATTACTAAATAATAAATGTTTAGTTAACTTCAAAAAGCTACATTGGTTTGTTCGCAAAAAATGCATAAAGACTGGTAGAAAACATCATAACAATTTGAAATTTTTAAATCCTTACCAACAAATTTGTATAAGGCAAAAAGTTCCTGATAAGTTTTGCAGACACATTATTGCTTTTTAGGGCAACTATGGTATTTAAAATTATACCTATATGTGGTCTAAAACATCATAAAAAAATTAATACCTATATTTTGTTTAAAACACTTAAAAATTAATTATATTTAGCATGTAATCTATTAGAAACTCATTTCAATATTCCTACTGTACAGTTTTATTTGCAACGTTGCCTTTCTTACTTCACGGCTCAGAGTTTAAGTTAAGGCTGTGATTTTGCTCATTATTTAATAAAGTTTTTAACAGAGTGTAGTTTGGGTTTTTGTCAATACTTTTAAATACTGTTATTTCCATTTGTTACTGTAACTTCTTTATTTCCTATTAATAAATTATTTAACAATGATTATTCTAGCTGATTTTTAAATATTGTATATCGCGCTCTTTCGCCCTCATAGTACTATCCGTCTAGACATCCTTGTTCGCTATGTTGGCGCCAAGGAACCAGCAGTGCGGTACATATGTGACGTAATAAGGCAACCTTACCTAGTCAAACGATCTTGGCTCCAGTCTACTTAATATTCCGATACATTGAACAAATCGTTAGAAAATTAATAATGCCAAAATTGATTTTATATAAATGTTAACGGTAAAAATATTCTTCGGCGCTACACGCCTCAGGATATAAAAATGCTCGGGAAATAATAGCTCACTTTTCACCCTAGGTATACAATAAACTATTTAATTGTTGATTATTAAAGTCTATAAAATCACTTTAACTCGTTATTTATTTTACTATTTAACACATTATTATTTAAAATGGATTAATTACTTATAATAAGAGACCTAAATAAAATTTTTAACATTGGTTTTTCCTATGGTGCGGGTGTGCCCATCAAATTGGCCATCAATAGCCACTGGAAATTTGTGGTAGCTTTTTGTACTGACCTTTTAGAGACACCCTGTATTGGGTATTCCATTTAAAAATATCATATTTGTCGTACCCTGTATATCTTAAGAGATAATAAAAATCTGATTACCCAATCGAAAACTACAGAATAAACAAAATAAACTGATATTTTAGATATTTTGTACGATATTAAAGAAAAAGTTAGGGAGAGTGTAAATTTATAACTCGTGTATTTATTTTGATGTTTTTTTAAACCTATTTTTATACACACAAGTAGTTAATATTTTATCCCATTTATATAAGGCTAGTTTAAATGAGCCTTTATAATAGTACAGGAAATGAAGATTTAAAAAAGGTAAAACCTGGCAATTCTTTGGTCCTACATGGATTGACTTATCTTTAGTATTTTTGGAGTTTTAGAAAGAAAGGGTGAAAAATATGAAATCGTAAACAATTGTTTTTCTCTTTAATCTTAAATTTCTCTGAAATAAAGGATTTAAAATTGAATACACTTTTTGGATGTGTTGTTAATACTTTTATAAAGAGAACTGCAAAAGGGTAAACGTCAATTTTAATTAAGGGGTAGTTAGGGGTTTGTGTTAATTGATTTTTCGTAAAAAAATTAATACTGACCCAATTTTTATCATAAGTTACTCAATTGTATGCTAGTAGCTTCTTCTTTTTTTTAAAAAAAGGCCTTATTAGGTATCAAAAAAAAATGTATGAGTTTTCTTTAAAATATGCAGCATTTCCCGTTATTTTACTTTAAATCTATCAAATTTTACATTGAAGAAAAAATCTAACCATTAACGACGTATCTTTGTTCGTATTAGTCGTATAAAAATTACAATAAAACAATTTTGTTTATCTTTTTAAAACCTATAAATTTGCTTTCTACAGTTTTTATTAAAATGCATAAGTTTTGAGTTATTCGCGAAAACCCCATTAGGTACGTCGCTTTTTGGCGAAAAATTATTATTTTCATAGTTTTACGAAAAAGAAATAGAAAACATTTTTTGCTTAGAATCACTTTTTCAATGGATTTCCTTTGTTAAAATTAGGTTTAAGGCTATACTTAAATTAAAAAAATATATATAACCCCAAAAATTTTGGCACACTCTGTATATTAGCATTTTTTTATGACAATCATAGGCGCAATTTGCTTCGGTTTTTAGGGGGACTGGAGTCTTCGTAGTCCCGAAAGGTATGAGGCAAGCTTCGAGACTTCGCAAAAAAAAATTGGAAAAGATAAAGGAATTGATTTGTCATTACTGCCACAAAAATGACCTACAGTTAGGTAAAAGTGGCACTATTGACATTAAAATCGCAATCTGTTATCGCTTTTAGGTTTTAGTCACATAAGTTTCGGCTTGGATACTGGGAATCTTGATGGGGGGCTAATTTTGTCTAATTTCCTTTTGAGGGGGTAAGCCCCCCAAATTGCGCCTATGATGACAATAACTATATAACTAATTTTTTTCTCTCAATTAAATAAATAAAGCCATGGAAAATGGTTTAAATTGAAATTTAAAAAAATAATTACAATTACAACATACATATTTTATTAACTAGCCCTAAAACATATTTAAAAATACAGGGTTTTCATTATACAGGATGTATCAAAAATGTATTCAACATTTCCACCCCCTAGGGGGGATGAAGACCACTCCCAAGGTTTTGGCGCCCTTCGGTTCGATATAGGTTTTGTATCTTGAGCTATTTCTTATCTTTTATTAAAATTTAATTTTAAGTCGATCCATGCAGGACCAAAAAGTTGCCAGGTGAAATGCTTCATTTCCTGTACTAAAACAATTTTTAATAATGTGAATGACACATACGGTTTTAATAGTACAAAAACCAAACAATTAGTTTTTCAATAATGACGTAAAAAATGCATTTGCAAACAAACAAATTAACCTAAATATTGCTATCAGAATTTTTAGTGACTACTTAGCTGCACACACACTAAACATTGTTTTTGTTTAATTGTATTTTACCCTTGCATTTACATTTATACACATAAAAAGTAAGTAAAAAGTTAAAAAATATCTAGTTAGCCATTACGCTTAAAGATTAGAATTTAAATTAGGTCTAATTGTCATGGAAATTAAAACATTGTGTACGGGGTGATGCATCGCCGGGCGGGACATAGGAAATCCCATGTAATTTTTAATGGGGTAAATTATTGGCTCCCCTAATTATTTTAGAGAAAAATTCTATTGAAGTTTATTGAAGAGCATGCAAATCTACGTACATGGTAAAAACTTTAGATTTTTCGGTTAACCTGTTTGCTAATTAGATGCTTATATATTTGTAAAAATTGTTACATTATTATCGCCTCATATTTATAAACAACAATAAAAATACTAGTTAGCGGGACATAACGTTGTCATTTTAAAATTTAGTGCTTTATTAATATCAAAACATTGAAGAGCGAAAAGATTAACCATGAGTTATACTACTGAAGAAAAAGTATTGATGATTAAATGGTACTATCAAGGAAATAGCTACCAAAAGGTGTCAGACATGTTCGCTGCTCAGTATCCGAATAGACCGATACCTAGAAAATCAACAGTCGATAGGACCATCAAAAATTTGAGACCAAAGCCATAGTAATAAATAACTGCAGATGTGAAGCTAGGATGTATCAAAGAAAAGAAAATGTAAGAGATGATAGAGACTTGGAAATTTTATTGCACGGGGAAGAAAATGAAGGGAAGGTGAGTACAAGGAAACTTCAGGATATCATAGGAAAAGATCAATCAACAGTGCTCCGGATTTTGAGAAGGCAAAAATACATTTCATACAAATATGAAATACATCAAGAGCTAAGGGATGGGGATGAAATACGACGGCAGGAATTTTGTTTTGACATGATGGAAAGGGCAAACATGGACAGGCAATTTTAAGAAATATTTGTTTTACTGATGAGTGCACATTTACGTTACACAATGAACCCAATCATCAAAATTACCGATACTGGAGCAAAGAAAACCAACACAGATGTGTTGAAACGAGGACGCAATATCCACAGAAAGTAAATGTTTGGGCGGGGATTTTCGGACAATATATTATTGGACCATTTTTTCTTAATCAAAATTTGAATGCAGAATTTTGTTTGGAACTACTTAAAGAACTAATTATACCCGCTTTAAATAATGTATCCAGGGAAAATAAGGAAATTTGGTACCAAATGGATGGGTGCCCGCACATAATACCCTGGCTGTTCGGGAATATTTACACAATGCTTTTAATGGAAATGTTATTGGCCTACATCACACCATAAATTGGCCAGCCAGGTCTCCTGATATTTCGCCAAATGACTTCTTTCTCTGGGGCCATTTAAAAAGCATAATATACAAGGATAAAAATTACTCTAATCTAGATGAGTTAAAAAATGCTATTTCTGCAGAATGCAATAAATATTATAAATGTCATAAGTTCTTGAAATTTGTTACTCTAGTTTTGTTTAACTTAACTTAATTCGTTTGTATAAATACAACTTTAATCTTTTCACTGTACGATTTTTTGATAATAATCGTATAATAATAAAGCACTAAATTTCAAAATGATAACGTAATGTCACGCTAACTGGTATTTTTATTCTTGTTCATAAATATGAGGCGATAATAGGTTTGTTCCAGCAGAATGTTGGAAACATGTTAGCAATAATCGTAAAACGCAGAAATTGTTACAAACATTAGTCAGAAATGTTGGCAACAGTTTTCTGCTGGAACGACAAATAAACAAGGCGTGCATACTGCTTATAAGTACGTCAATACAAGAAAGGTTATGTTAAAAATTGTCAGTAATGTTTGAAGAAAGTTTGCAAACTTTTCAAACAGTTTCCAACATCTTAAAACTACTGCTGGAACAACAAACAATTGTATAATGCATGGCACTGCTGGAACCAGTGGCGCCTTTATCAAAAGGCTGAGTAGGCTGAAGCCTATGGCGGCAGACGTTGTTTAGGGGCGGCAGATATGTGTTATGAAAATTTTGTCGGATTTCGAATTCAATTTTATACCTATAATTAAAAGAAATGAAAGTGAGGACCTTTTTTTTTTTTTGCTCTTCAAAAATATTTCTAAAGGAACAAAGAAGAACAAAGGGGCGGCGAAAATAAAATAGCCTATGGGCGGCAAACATGTAAGTGCGCCTCTGGCTGGAACGATACATTTGACGTGCGCAGAATCCGAACGGTTGCAAACATTTCTGACAGCCTGCTGGAACAAACCTAATAATGTAACAATTTTTAAAAATATATTATCATCTAACAAGCAAACGGGTTAACCGAAAAATCTAAAGTTTTTACCATGGACGTAGATTTGCATGCTCTTTAATAAACTTTAATATAATTTTACTCTAAAATAATTAGGGGAGCCAATAATTGACCCCATTAAAAATTACATGGGATTTCCTATGTCCCGCCCGGCGATGCATCACCCGGTATAAATGTTTTAATAAATCTTTTTGTAACACGTAGGCTGTCCCGAAATTCAACCGACAAACTTTAGGAGGTGATCTAGAAACATAAGATTTTTTTTAATCCTGGCCTAAACGCCATATCCTATAAATCACAAAGTGTTAAAGTTTGGAAACAATATATAACTGTTATGCAGGACCTAAATTAATGTAGGCAGAGTACATTTCGCGAGGGCTTCCAAAAGTGCAAAAAAGTACTTAGGGCCGTGGAAAAAAAATAAATAAAAAAGCTGTACATGCGGTGCCACTTTAAAATTGTATAGATAATGTTTACCATTCGGAGAAAGGAGATTAGTAAATATTTTAAACAGAAAAATCCATTTTTTTATTATAGAAATAGAAAGCCGCTAAGGTGAGAAAGATATCCAAAAATCAATGACCCAGGGCACTTTTTACGTCACTCCCAGGTTACAATAAGATGTCTTGAGCACATTTCTCACCAATTAACTTCAAAATGTCAACTTAATATGTTTTATGTGGAATTTTCTCGGCTTTCTATTTTTGCCAAGCCAATTTGACGTCAAATTACTCATAAATTCAACCCAGTCCGAGATCACCATAAGATGCTTTATTTAAGTTTGTACGAGTATTTTACTTAAAACTTTTTCTATGGGCTGTAGTTTTCGAGATATTAAACCGTTTCCACAACTTTGGGACAGCCTGTGTATTATGTGTTAAAGCATATATTTAAAAAGAAACACCACCATACAAAGAAAAGTAATAGACCCAGAGATGTGATATCTTATTTTCGAAGTATCTTAAACATAAATCTGTGTTAAGTGCTGCCAAAACGTGGATAAATCGTACTAGCATCGCGCCTGTACCCCATACAGCGTCGCGATTGGTAGCGAAAATCTTGTCTATGTATAATATTCTTGTCAATGGCAAAGCATGTTGGCTGGCAAATCAAGAAGGAATAAGCTTCTGCCATACACAACTTTTGAATAATTTTTCTTCGATTTACCAGAGAACATGCTTTGCGACCAATCGCGAAGTTGTATGGGATGCGGGTGCGATGCTAGGAAACGGGAAAGGTTTACCCACATTCTAGCAGCACTGGTCAGAATACAGCCATCAGGTCACAATTTTTCCCAATTTTAAAAATCAAAAACAGATCTGTAATTTTAAAGGTATTTATAAATTCCAATTTTAACAATTATGTTTTTATATGATTTTTTATTATTAGGTATAGCTGTAAAAACACTGACTTGTCAATCACCAAGATAAATGTGACCAAAAAGGCGTTTGCCTTCATAAGCGGTTAAGGATTTCACACCATGGAGAAAGCTGACGGAGTTTCGAAAGGCATGATTTATTGCTGGTTGTGGAATAGCTCGATTTTTGCAGGTAATGTATATAGTCTAAGATTCGAATAGGAAGGCATCTGCACCCATCTGTTTAACGGATAAAAACTATTTTATGTAAAATTTAGTATTTAAACAGATGTATTGCTATAGAGTTACCTAAAAATTTATGGTCGAGGCTATATTTAAATTTTAAAAAACAACCTCAAAATTTTTGATACATCCTGTATAATGAAAACCCTGTTTTTTAAATATGTTTTAGGACTAGTTAATAAAATATGTATGTTGTAATTGTAATTATTTTTTAATTTTAAAATTAAACGATTTTCTATGGCTTTATTTATACGATTGGAGAGAAAAAAATAGTAATATAGTAGTATTGTCATAAAAAAAATGCTATTATACAGGATGTGCAATTTCTTTTTTTTATCTTTGGACAAACAACGGAGGCTTAAAGCCTAAATACTAACGTACCGTGGGTGTCTTAAGCAAGGTAAGAGGGAGTTTGTTGACACGGGACTTAAATACTTGAAGATTTGGGGGAAACGAAAGACCTTCGCGGGCAGCAGGTTCCACATTCTAGAAACCCTAGGGATAAAAGAACGAACAAAGTGGGAAGTTCAAGGCCTGTCCATTTGGACCGTATAAGGATGCATAAGCGCGGAACCACGAGTTTCTCTGTTGGGAACCGCGAATGGAGAAACTATACGGGACAATTCTTCTGAGCAGAAGCCATGGAATAACCTATAAAAAAGCGATAAATCCCCACAGTTCGACGATGGGCAAGAGTGGGAAGCCTTTCTCTAAGTTAAGGATCATTAATGCGACGAATAGCTCTCCTTTGAATAGAATCAAGAAAGCTTAGGGTTGTGGGGGACGCCGTGCCCCAGATATGAGAATATTTTTTTATTTAATTATAGCCTTAACCCTAATTTTTTAGGCACATCTGTAGCAATACCTGTGTTTAAATACTATATTTAATATAAATTAGTTATTATCACAGTTTTTATAACCAATGGGCGCAGGTCGCCTCCTATTCGGATCTTAGAATAGTATTAATACAACAAGTCCTTTTCAAATTTTCTTATAAATTATAAGATTAAAATTAAAATATAAAAATTCTTAATAGAAAATGGCAATTAAAAAATATATCCCAAACTGATACGACATAGAAAAAACTATAAATTATTATAGTCCAAGAGCCCGTGAACGGCAGACGTTATTTTGTAAAACCTAAAAGTTTGTCAGTGCATGCTCCCAACATAGGTAGATAGACCCGACGAAAAAGCGTTAAAGGCGGTACAAAATACCGGGGCCCGGACTAACCCCAATCAGCCAATGTACAATTTTTGCGCCCCAATCCAATATCATAATTGAGATCCTGTGAAAGACACATCGTCAACTTTTAGGCGGTTAGAGGTCGAGGACGCAAGGAAGGGCACTCCACGGAGAAAAGTTGGCAAGACTGGGCAAAATCAAAGCTGATGATCAATCCAGTGGTGTATTGAATTTGCGCATTTCGTTTTAAATTGTTTTGGAAGTGTAATTCCAAATGTTTTTTATTTAAAGTAAAAGCATTTACAACTTAATAATAATTAAAAACTGTTGTGTAAACGGTTGTTCTAATAACACAATAAACTGTATATCCCCGGTACTGAACAACACGGCCGAAACATCGGTGATGTCACGTCATAACACGTCAAAGCAATATGGCCGGTCGCAGCACTGGAACGATGTTGCCAACAGAGGTAAGTGACTGTTTCCAATATCGCGAAATAAAAGTCACTGAACAATTGACAATACATAAACTGCCATTTTAAGAAACCAGTAGTTATTCTATGTTTTTATGAGGGCTATGGTCATGTCATTTGTTCTTGTTATGTTAGGAAAATTTGAATGAAATTACGTCACTACATGAGTTCCATTATCGAGTCTTAAATCTTACTAGCAGGTTAAGCGCATAGTAATATATTTAAATCGTAACTGTAAAATAAATTAGTTTTATATACAGTGTCCGTCAGACATATGGACGCAAATGGATATATAATTATAATAATAATATAAAATAACCAAAATAAAATTAAAATTTTGACACCCTGTATCTCCCAAACGGCCAACTTTTGGACTAAGGTAAATTGCGTTAGATCGTTACATTTTGGCCCACGGAATTTATGGTAGCTTTTTGTACAGACCTTTTAGAGAAACCCAAACCACAAGTGGTTTCTTAAAGTACATACATAAGACATATTAGAGATACGTTTATAAGATGTTCAATTTAGATCCCTGGACGTAACGACGTAAAATGGTTCTAAAATGTACATATTTTGTACGTACTGTGCTGATTGGGACTGACTGACAATATATGATCAAATGAACTGTTTTTTCCAAAAAGAGGAATTATATCCTGTATTTTTAGCAATTAATTAAATTACACACTGTATCAGGGGCGTACATAAGAGGGGGCCATTCCCCCACTTTTATGCCACATCCTTTGTAACCGATATTTTTTTACCTAAACACACCTAACTACAAATAAGGACATTCAATAATGATATGGCTCACGCCTCAGAAAGTTGGTATGACCACCCCTGGCACTATATAAAAATTATTGATGTTTGCCAAAAACTTTGAAAATTGCTCCAATTTCTACAAAAGCATTATTAAAAAGATATATATTTTTTCCTTAGTTTTGCCGTAGGACAAACTAACATTTATAATGTAGAAGTCAGACCCAGAAATTGTGTTTACCATTGTTACTTTATGATTATTGATTAGACTGGTAGGAAAGGTGTCTGCGTAATTTTAGATATAGCATCGGTGGTTCAGTGGTAGAATGCTCGCCTGCCACGCGGGCGGCCCGGGTTCGATTCCCGGCCGATGCAATTACTTTTTGAATTTTTTTAATTATTATTATTTTTTAATAAAAATCCGGCGTTAAATTTTTAAAAGTCGTTATTTTATAAATATCTAAGATACCCTTAAACCGATTTGGTTAAAATTTGGTATGTTTGCGTTTGTTTGATGTAGAGAAGCTCTAACTAGATTGACTTTGTTGAGTCCAGTGTCTTCTATCCACAGTCAAAATATTTGAGAGAAAAATGTACGCCACTGCCTTTTTATGTAGTTTTTATAATTTTTCCTATAAGCAACCTTTTTAATAAAATGACATAAAAATTACCCTTTAAAGTTTCGTATATCGTAGCTAGGAATTACCCTGTATTTTAATTTAGAAACAAGTCTTTTCTAGGCCACCCTGTACATCCAACATAAAAATTTTTTTGTGAATATGTATTTTCTCATCAAGCAAGACTTTTTATGAAGAGCCATTTTTTTCGGAGGGCTTTCACACCTCGAAATCCGGGAGTGGGCGTAACCGTTGTTATTTATTAGAGAATTATTGCAGCTTGCCTTATTAAGCTCGGGAATTATTAATACTGGCCTTATTTTAATAGTGCTTGTAACCATAATTTAGAGTTATTGCAAATCATGTTGACAGTACAATTAACCTAAACAAAGGGAAACATTTTAGTGGATTTTATTTATTGTTATGTGTTGTAGGGATTTGTTTAACACAATTACAGAGATACATTTAAAAAAAGCAAGGTTTTTAAGTATTTTACTTCTAAAAACGTTTTGATTTTGTCGTCGGCAGCCGTTGGGTAAGACGAACAGTTCCGAAGTTAAAAAGACCAAAATAAGGCACGACCTAAAACCGACATAAATAAAGCCAGGCACTATACTTATTAAGGGAGTCCTTATCCGACCATGCATCTGCGCAAGCTCAGATGTCAAAATAAGGCCGGTATTATTAGGGCCTGGCCTTATTTTACTGTGCAATAATTCTTTATTGTTATAAAAACTTATCTTACAGGGTGAATAATAGTTTTTGACAAAAATGAATACTTTTTAATCGCTCTGTATGATGTGCTATTAAAAGAAAGCAATCAAATTTGTGATGATAAAACATCAGAAAAAAGGAGGGAAAAATTTATTTGCAAATAAGATTACGGCCTTTCAACAGTACATCACACAGAGCGATTAAAAATTATTTGTTTTTGCCAGTAAATAACAACGGGTACGCCAAACTTATAGCTTTACCTCTTTTTAACATTTTCTTTTTTAAGTGTCTTAATAGCCTAATTATTAAAAGAGATGTGGCTTTTTAAATTAAATATTTTTTTATTGAAGCATAGGGAGAAAATAGAGCATATGCGATAATTTTGGCAGGGTGTGTTTAATATATCTTAGTAAAAAAATTATATTTGTGCAAAAAAAAGTAAAGGGTATTTAAAAATTGTTAAAAAGCCTAAATTCACTTTCCGCAAGATTTTAGAAAAAAAAATATATATTGTGAACGCCAAAGAGTTGGATACATAATATGGGAAAAATATTTTTGAAAATATTAATAAACTTTTTTAGTAATCACCTCTGCTTATCGATTAACCAAAAAAACAATAATAATATCCGGCTCATGGGCGTCCGTTGGGGAGATAATCAATAAAAATTAAACTAAAATATCAAAAAGTGAGGTTAGTTGGCTCGATATCCAAAAAAGTCATTTGAAAAAGATGTTTAGAATTTTAATTTTAGGGTGCAAATTTGAAATAAATATTTAAAAAAAAAATGAAATAATATATATTAAAAAAAAAAATATGGTCCAGTTCCAAATTTTTTTCTTTAAAATAGGTTTTTAACTATAAAGTAACAAACAAATTTAATTTATCATGATTTTTGTTTTTTCTTTTACATTTAATAAAACGAGAAAATTTAAAAAATCAGATTTGGTAAGTACTTTAAGTGTGTCCACCTGTTTTTTCTAAGAGCGGTATTACTATATTACAATCAAAATGTAGTAAGCCATGACAGAAAAGACTATTTTTATTAAATACTATTAAAGATAAACAGTTTTGTAAAGCAGTTATCTTCTTATAATTCAATTAAAGTTGAGTCACGCACCTAATAAATTAAACTTTTACTGATACAAAAATATATTGCACATTTTGTACCAAATTTATTTGCAACATAAGTAAGCTTTAAAACAAATGAAAAACACATTAATAAAATAATCTATCTTATTTTGATATCTAAATTACAATATAGCTCTTAAAAAAACAGTTGGACACACTTAGTAGTACTTAACAAATGTGAAACACAAAACAAAAATCATGATAAATTGAATTAGTTTGTCACTTTATAGCTAAAAACTTATTTCAAAGAAAAAAATAAATATTCGTAAATTGAACACATTTCTTTTTGGAAAAAAACAACTTTTTAATTTTTTAAAATATTTACTTCAAATTTTGCACATCCCCAAGCAGCAAGCTGACGTCTTATTGACGTCTCTTTTTTAAGCTAAATTGATATGATGATATGATATTTTATATCAATGATAGTTATCGTCCTTGGCCGAAATGTAATGGAAAAGATGGTAGTGGGTATGAGGACGGCAAAATAAAAGACGCTTTATTTGTTCTGCGACGTTTCGGTCCTGATTTTGGACCTTTTTCAAGCTGAAAGATGTTTTATTTTTATAATAGTATGGAATAATTATTGGACAATACAAAACATTGCAGGTACAAAAATAAGATATTTTTAAATGTGTTTCCAACACTTAAACTTTTATAAATAAAAGTTACGTCACTAATTAAGATGTTATGAAGTTAAGAAATTTAAAATTGCATTAAAAACGTCAATACAATAAAATATCACATTCAATAAAATGTATTACAAGTACTAAAAGTGTATAATTATTACAATAAAATTAAATAGGTAAGCACCTACCTTCCAAATATTGCATCATTCGCCAAAACATGCTATTATGTTGGACACTACATGATTGTAAAAAGGACATCACACAACATTTCTTTTAAATTATTAAATACACATAAAATAATAAACAAATAAATAAATAAATAAAACTATTTTTAACTTTTATTTAAAGGACGTTATTACAACACTAAAGACAACCGACAACAATAATTTAAACATTGGAATTTTTACTTTGGTTGGATAAAAAATATAGTTAAGATATATGATACTAAGAGTAGTTGGAGTTACTCCAAGTAATCCTGCTTGTTGACTTGAGATTTCATTTTATATCTAATCAGTTTGGTCCCTTGTTCTTTTAAATTGGCTTAATAAATTAAAATAATTATTACTTAAATTTGCAACATCTGTTCGTAAATTGATGTTGTCTGTAATCTGAATATGGATCATCTCACTCAGACTTCTTTTTTGATAGTTTTGCTCCATATCCAAAACTTTAACATTACTAAAGTCAAAATGGTGACATGTAACGAAATGGTGTTGGGCTAATGCTGTTTTTTCCCTTTTGTTTCTGTTTATGTCTTGACAGTCGTATTTATGTTGTTTAATTCGTTTTGATAGGAGCTGCTTAGTTTGGCCTATGTATACTTGCCCACACGAACAAGGGATAGAGTAAACAACACCCGACTTATTATCAATCTTGTCTCCATCCTTAAGTCTTGTGTAAATGTCACCTACTTTTTTATATTATAAAATGCCAGTACATGCTTATCATTATTAATTAATCTTTTAAATTTAAACGAGAGGCCTGGAATGAATGGAAATTTAAGGTACTGTTTCGTAACATTTTCCGTTTTTTGTGCTTGAGGATAACTATCTCTTTTTTAAAAAACTTATGAATACATATATTAATAAATGTTGTTGGGTAGTTATTTGCCTGAAGTAAAGATTTAATTTGGTTTTCCGAGTGAAATGACTCATGACTCAGATTTATTGAGCGATGTAAGAGACTATTGACCGTACTAACTTTATGTTGTGTTGGGTGGTTAGAAAGATAATTAAGCAGTCGTCCCGAGTTTGTTGGTTTTCTATACCAGTTAGTTATAAGGGAACCATCTAAATTTCTGTAAATAAGCAAGTCAAGAAAAGCAAGTCTACTGTCTGACTCCACCTCGATGGTAAACTGTAGTTTAGGGTGGTAACTGTTAAAATATTTTAGTATGTCTTCTACTTTACCCTTTGGAATTGCCAATATTGTATCGTTCACGTAAACCTTTATGAACGGAATGTAAAATGGTATACTTTTAAGAACTTCAGCAATTAGATCCTCCATTACTAGTGATGCTAGTACTGGACTAGCTGGGTTTCCCATCGCGGTCCCATCGATTTGAAGGTAAAAGATATTTCTTTGAAAGCTAATTGTGATCACCCACCGCAGACCGGTCTCGAACTATTTTGGTCTCATCGGTACGGTGTACGCGATTAAAAGCGAAGATGTTGAATAAACATAGTAGTTTATTGTCCATTAAGCCATCTATCGGTAGAGTTTTTTCCTATTTCAATTTTGTAAAATTATTAGTCTTATTTTTCTGTCATATGATATGTCGGTTGGATTTTGAAACGAATCATATAATGTCACAAAATTATTCTGGCGGGTTTTCTAAACATGACGTCATTAGATATTTATGAGCTAGTATGACGAAAAAATCTTCAACGACGTCAAAAACACGTCAATTAAATGACGTTAAAATGACGTCATACTTTTGGTCTGATGACGTCCTATGACCAAAATTGACTTAAAAATGACGTCATAATGACGTCAGCTTGCTGCTTGGGTCGGCTTAAAATGAAATTCGAAACATCTTTTCCATTAACTTTTTAGATACCGAGCCGACTAACCTTACTTTTTGATATTTTAATTTAATTTTTATTGATTATCTCCCCAACGGACGACCATGAGCCGAATGTCATTATTGATATTTGGGTTACTCGATAAGCGGAGGTGTTTGCCAAAAAAGTGTCCAACTCTTTGGCGGTCACTGTATATTGTTTATATCTTTTAGGTCATGTATTTTTGGCACCTCTGTTTCCACTTTTAATTTTTGCTCCAAAGCTCTACCGAAGAATAGTGGATTTCGTAGTGAAGTTTTGGGAACTCTATGTTGTAAGTATTATACTTTTGGTTAACCAAGGAAAATATAGAAAAAAATTATTAAATGTGTTTATTAATTTTGTATTCAAGACCCTTTTAATCCATGCATGGGGATGTGAGGTTCAAGTTACAGGAGACCCTATTAACAGTGAAGAGACCTCTCTAATAATTTCAAATCATCGTACTCGTGTTGACTGGAACTTTTTATGGCCTACCATGTACCGCGCAGTCAAAGGAAAAAATAAATGGTTTTGTTCTACCAAATTTATTCTGAAAGACCCTATAAAACATATTCCAGGGGCAGGTAGGTTTTCAATTGTATAACAGTAATTTTAGTTTGATTCTAAAAGACCACCGAACACTGTAACGGAGACAAGAATGAGACGCGTTACTGGTCCTGGAAATTTGTCCAGTACATTTTATCTCTCTCTGGTTTAACGCAAGTTCCTATAACTATGTCTTTGTTTTCATTTGAGGTAATCGCAGAGGGTGCAACCATCGCCATTTCATGGTTTCCAAGTTATTTACAATTTCTGCATGTAAACTTTAATGTCTTTCTTTGGCTAAAACCTGAATATACTATATACCAAGAATCGAAAATTTTTAACTTGACAACGCTGCCGCAGTCAGTCACGCTGAAATGTTATTCGATATTTGTGTTTGATATTTTCTAATGGCCGATTTGTTTGGACAGTTTTTTTACATTTTTGTGATTTATTTTGTGTTTCGTGGTTTTTTACCTTTAATTGGACTTTGAATATTGACTTTTTATTAGTGATCACAGTGTATATATTAAATTGATGATTTTCAACAGACAATTTGAGGTAATATTGACATGGTTATCTGTAAGAAAAAATCTTTATGAAAACCAAATAAATGACATTTTTAATGAGATGTGTGTAATTATTTAACTAAATCCCAATATTTTATACTAATAGGAAACAAAAACAAGTATCTAGTATTAAGGGCAAAAATGGCACCGCTATATAATTTGAATTTGGCGGGCGAACGATAAAGTCGACTCACGCGCCATCTGCGTTTACCTTCCTTGAAGACAGACAAGGAAGGCCCAGCAGCTATCTCTCTCTCGGATAATTTATTTACATTTAGTTGCTCGTCTCATTGTTGTCTCTGACTGTAAGAAAAATAATACACGGTGGCCCACCACAATCGACACGGTCCATAGCTGTATAACTACAGGGTTGTCAAAAAAGTAAATTCGGAAACATATAGAGGTCGAATAAGCCCACGGTATAAAATTATTTTAGCCTATACTATGTGTCCCAAAAGACTGTGACGTATTAAGGTTATACTATTTTAAATTGAACACCCTATATTTTATGACGCTTTTAGGTTCTACAGAGTAACTAAGTTTATAATAGTACTAAGTGTCTTATTGGCGCGCTTGTGGCGGCTTCGGTTGTATCGGCAAGCGTCGATCTCCGGAGTTAAGCAGTGGAATGCGCGCCCATAATTTGGATGGGTGACCGGCACCAGCGGTGTTTTGGGCAACGGCACACGGTGTTCTGCTCGGGGATGCGGACCGAGCAACAACCATCCAAGTTATGGAATGAATGGTGTGTGAATGGGAAGGAGTAGGGGTCAAGGTACAATAAGCCTTCAGGCTGCAGTGCACCACCTAGGGGGCGGTCGTCGGACCTGGGTAGGATGACCCCGAAAGGGTAAAAAAAAGTGTCTTATTGTACTCGTTTTATAAACTTTAAAACGTGTTATAAAAACAGGAAAAGTCTGCCATATCCTACGTAGGCCAATTAACAAAAACTATCCGATCACTTAAAAACTTGCTTTAAACAAGTTTGAAAAATCAAATATGAATAATGACAGAAACAAATTTAAGGTAAAAATGTCATTATAACCATCAGATGCATTGGTATGATTTTTTAAAAACACAAGTTTTATTCTTACGACTTTTAGCTGCAATAAACATTGTTTTCGATGGCGTTATAAGTAACAAATTAAATTTTGCTAATGGGTTCTTGAAAAAGTAGAAAATGATTAATAAGTTTTTAATTTTGTGCATTTTTTCGTGAAGGTGGTAGACAATGTTATGTTTTTTAAAAATACTACTTTTTGGACTTTGGAATTTGTCTCTTATTATTATCTGATATACGACGTTTCGGATGGTGTATATCTTCAACCGTTTATAAGTGATAACTAACTCATTACTTATTATCATCACAATCACTTGAAAACAGTTGTAGATAAACACCCTCCGAAACGTCGTGTATCAGTTAAAAATAACCCAAGAAGAAACTAGTTTTATTGCAGGCATTTTATTTGTAATAATATGATATTAAAAAATATAGGGTGTTTCATTTAAAGTAACAGAGAAGTTCCTATTTGATTTTATATAAAAGTTAAATCATTTCTTAAGCACCCTGAAAAACATTTGATCTCGATATGACCCAAGTATGATATGGCAGACTTTTTCTAATGTTTTAGCAAATTTTAAAGTTCCAAGAGTTAAAAGGGGTGTTCCATTTAACATAATATAATTTTATTATATTTTATAATGTCGCCTTTTCCAACATTTCTATGTTTCTTAATTTACTTTTTTTCAAAACCCTATTGTTACCTAACTATAGACCATGTCTAGTTCTGGTTGGAATTTAAAATTCTAGTAAATATTTTCGTAGGTTGGGTAATGAAACAAGCATTCTATATTTTCATAACAAGAAATTGGGAAGAGGACCAAAAGATTTTTAAGAACTATGTCGACTATGTCGCTGAAATGGCCTACAAACATGTTATGATATTATTTCCAGAAGGCACAGACTTTACACCGCAAACTAAAGAAAGTAGTGATAAATATGCTGAATCGCATGGGTTACAGGTAGGTTTTTAAGCTCTGGATTGTATTCGAAAATTTGGTTAAATATTTTGACATTTTCAATTTACAACCCAGAAAAACTTTAAAAATTACTCGTTTATCGTATAATAAATAATTTCAGTTAATAATAAATTTAAAGATATAAGGGAGATCCGGAAAGCCCCGCCCAGCTGGTAACGCCGTCCACCGTCATAATTTGTAAACGCAACCTCTAATCGGTCCCCATAGGTATTAATCAAAACAAACAATAAAACAAAAATACTAAGATGATTTGCGTCTTGAAAAACCGCTTTTAATCTTTTAGTCATCCAAAATGTTTTGGGTGCAGGTTGATGTATTTTTCTTCTGTAAAAATTCAAAGCTTACTACCCAAAGTCGATTGATGAGATAAGGTCACGACATTCACCATATTGGCTAGCGTAGCTGTGACGTCAAGTCGGGCCATTTTCGGCCATGTTAAATTTTTGGCAGATCAGTGGCGTAGAATTAAGGAGAAAACAAAAAGAACTGTATGTTGTAAACAAAATTTATTGGATTATTTTAAAAGGCATAACTTAAAACAAAGACATAGATGTGGTTTAAATATTGAAAATTAAAAATTATTAAAGCGACGACAGGTCGATGAGGTACCTGGCAGAGCAAAACATTTTCCATGGTTCCGTAAGTCAAAAATTATTTTAAAAAGTTTGTATAAAGGGTGTCCGCTAATGAATGGTACACAGAAAAACCACAGATTCCTTATGCCAAAATATTAAGATTTAACCAAACATACCTAATATCCAAAAGTTTATAATAAGGAAGATACGAGGGGTGTCATAGTAAAAAGAAAAAGTAAATTTATTTTGATAATTGTTTCCCCTTTTTAAATATCTTAATAAAACGGTATCTAGGGGTTTTTAAACATTAGCTTTTCAGATCGAATATTAATTTTTGTGTGTAGACTATAGAGGGCGATGGGTACACTATTTAAAATTCTCTAAAACTACCCAATTTTTTGTTACTGTATGTATGTAAACTAGTATGCTTTTCTATGCTTTTTGCTCAAAAAAGGTATACTTAGTAAGAATCGGTCTTGACAACCGTTTTTAAGGTATTCACGTTTTAGTTGTTCAGTGCCCCCGAAAGTTTGTATGTACCTTCAATAACATCGTATTAGCTAAAATTACAACTGCGCAGATATAAATAGCTAATATCTAAAAACTTCTGGATACCGAGTTTTATTAAAATGTTTAAAACATATCAAAAATTATCCAAGTGCATGAATAAAAAATATTTATATCTCTTTAACTCCCCGTATCTTCCTTATCATTAACTTTTGGATATAGGTATGTTTGTTTAAACCCTAAATGGATATTTTCGCATAAGAAATATGTGGTTTTTCTGTGTACCATTAATTAGCGGACACTAATCTGTATCATATGTATATAAAAACACGAATGACTGAAAACTATTCGAGTAAAAACTATTAAAATCTCTAACATAAAACGAGTCCGAGCCAATAATATGTGAAGTCTCTAAACTAACCAAAAACATTGACAACTGGAAATCATTGCAAAATATACAACCAAAATGAAAATGGCAAATTTCCACAGTTTTTACCCAAACAAAGCTTCGACAAGGCACGACCCTGTCATCAGCTGATAATGCTACCAACTTTGAACATAACTGCCAACCGAAATCGTAATTCTCACACCCTCACGTCCCTGACAAAAGCTATCACCGGTCTTGCGTATGTCTAAACCCCTTCTCATAAAGAAACTCTGCTTACTACCATATAAAGTATTAAGTTGCATCATTTATATTTCAAAATGTAGGTGATGAATTGCATATTTAAAATTATTAAAATTTTATGTTTTGTAAGGTTTAAAATTTTTTAAAATTTTAAAGAAAAAAATGCGTTATAGGGTAAGACCGCACACTATATATTTGCTAATTAGCTGTGTAGATATTTAAAATATTGCTAAAAATAACAAGAATGTGTGAATATTTAAATAAAAAATATGATAAAGATATATATACCGGGTGATGCATCGCCGGGCGGGACATAGGAAATCCCATGTAATTTTTAATGGGGCCAATTATTTGCTCCACTAATTATTTTAGAGAAAAATCTATTGAAGTTTATTGAAAAGCATGCAAATCTACGTCCATGGTTAAAACTTTAGATTTTTCGGTTAACTCGTTTGCAAGTTACATGCTAATATATTTTTAAAAATTGTTACATTATTATCGCCTCATATTTATGAACAACAATAAAAATACCAATTAGCGTGACATAACGTTGTCGTTGGCTTTTATATTTAACAGAAAAAATATGAGTACCTTTTGATTTCTCACCTTGGAAAACTGTTTTATACCAAATTTTGTTAAAAAAATGTAATAATAAAAATGTTTAAAAATAACTAAAAATAAAATAGGATTTTTGACACCCTGTGTCTTGCAAGCGATCAACTTTTCGATTAAGGAAAATTGCGTTAAATCATTACACTTTGGCTCAAAGAGTCGATTATGTACAGAGACACTCTGTATAACTTGGAAAACCATGCTTTCGCAAAACTGCTAAATATTTTAATTAAATATTGTAATTGTTTTAGAAATATAAACATGTTCTACATCCTCGTACAACTGGATTTGTACATCTCGTTGATACAATGAAACAAAGAAAATGTTTGGATGCCATATACGATTTAACACTTATTTATCCAGATGATTATCCACAAAACGAAATGGAATTATTTTTATGGGAAAGTTTCCGAAAAAGTTATGGCACATTTAATACGGTATGGGAACAATTTTTTCCTTTTGTTATTTTAAATTATAAACTTTTAGTATTACAAGAAATTTTTTTAGTACATTATTTAGACAGTAGCAGAAAAAAACTGTTTTTTACTACTGTTTACCCATGATGCACATTGCCCACATCCATTACTCATGGCCATCATAAGGTGTTTTAAATGAGCATAAACATGATAATTTGTATACCGAG
Source organism: Listronotus bonariensis (assembly GCA_014170235.1). Lineage (NCBI taxonomy): Eukaryota > Metazoa > Arthropoda > Insecta > Coleoptera > Curculionidae > Listronotus > Listronotus bonariensis. The sequence goes on from JACEGR010005570.1 coordinate 46,880, forward strand.
TGTTCATCACTTACTAGCGAGCCTGTTATTTTCTTGAAAAGTGTTACACGATTTTGAAATTTTGGTCGGATATATGGTTGAATAGGATGCGGATTTCTAATGTTTTAGAAGTTACATGGCACATCTGGTTTAACTGGAAGTGATCTTAATTTTGCCATTTTAAATGGAACATCCTATATACTTTTATAAAAATTAATTCTACAGAAAATTTAAAGAAATAATATGTATTACATGTAATACCTATCTTAGTATTTAGGCTTTTAGTCTTCGTGGTTTGTCCAAAGATAAAAAAATGTTTTTGAGAAAATGGCGTTTGAAAATGTAATGTAAAAAATAATTTTTATCGATTTTTTAAAAGAAATGACGATAGAAAAAGGGTGATGCTTTTTTTACACAAATTTAATGAGCCTTATTCCTATTACCGTAAAATACAATTTCCGGTTTTACCGGAAGTGACACAGAAATTTACTTTCGGAAGTAAAGAACTTCAATAATTTAAATGGAAAGCACTATCTTAAGCCTTAAATTTAAATTCAACAATTAATTTCCATTTTTTTGTCAATTATATACTATTTTTAAAGCCAAGATTTTTTAAGAGAAGAAAAAAATAGTTAAAAACTAGATTGCCTTAAAAATGGCAAAGAAAATGTGGTTTTTACCGTTTCACTGTTAATACCTTAAAAATTACAAGATTTATTATTATTATTGTATATTATTTATTTGTTACCATCATTTGTTTTTAACAAATCCATAAAAATGGCGGTTAACATGACATTTTACGATTACGATAGGTATAACATGTGGTACATGAATTTTCTTGGAATTGCCTGTAAAATTAATTTTTAGTATTAAAAAATTCCGGTTAAACCGAATATGTCACATAAAATCCGAAAACTGTAGAAATATGTATTTTATTACCTTTAAAAAAAAGTAACATATGAGTACAAAAATATCTAATAAGTACTTAAAATTAACTAATAATGAAAGCAATCACATTCGATAAAAAAATTATTGTTGGTGTTTTTAAAAATCTACAAGAAAGTTGTTTTAAAATATTTTTCATTATTAAGTTAAGAGTCGTAGAAAAAAGTAAGCATAATACTCGCACGAAATACTCATTACAGTCATTACCCTCGGGACGACTTAGAGCATTTGCGTGCGGCGCAATAAAGGAGGACCCCATATAACATTTTTTGCCGGCGTTGTACATTTAATTTACTGGCATTGCCAACACTCTTTATTGGCAAGGCATTGGCAAAACGGTATCAAAAAGACGCGAAAGTGGGCAATTGGCCGTTATTAGGCCACGTGTTGCAGATAAAGTGATTGCATCCGTCATTAATAAGTTATGGTGAAAAAATACGTTTAGGATGATGGCATCCATCATTAATAAGTTATTGGCAAAAATATAACAAATAGACACGAAAGTGGGCAAATGCAGATACTCCCAAGCAGCAAGCTGACGTCTTATTGACGAAAATTGTCGCATATACTTTTTAAAAGCTAAAATGATGCGATATTTTATTTGAAAATTAAAATAGGAAAAACTCTTACCTACTGCATGCAATTTCCTTGCAATGCAAAGTAGCATCTCTCGGAACACTGTCCAACTTGGAGATGCAGATTTTTACACTAGCCGAAGATATTTCTTTCAAAGTTAAGTGAGATCACCTACCGCAGACCGCTCTCGAATTATTTTTGTCTAATGGGTACGGTTTAGACGATAAAAAGCGAAGATATTGCAGAAACGTAGTAGTTTATTGTCCATTACGCCATCTATCGGTATGTCAAAAAACTATTAAATATATATAATATTTTTTATTAACACGTCTTTAAAACTTTTAATAAAGTTTTAAACAAAATGTTTACAGCTCCGAAAGTTGCTGACCAATTCTTACCGTCTCTTTTTAGTTTGTTTGGCTCGTTTTTTTTATTGCTTACCCAAACGACGGCTAATCACTCCCTCTCTGTTATTTTATGTAATCTTTTCTGTATGAAACAGTTTGTATTTTTTCTCAGTTTATTTGAAGAGATATTTTAAAACTAACGACATGGCCACTTTTTCTGTTCTATAAAATGATGTTACTAAATTTAAAAACACAATTTACCCAGAAAGCTACAAGAAATAGGGTGAATGCATACTTACCTGTTAACGATACTTTTGCAGGTAAGTATGAGGTTTGGGAAAAATCATCTTTGTACTGGCGGAATGGTGAATGATGATGGTTTTTCGCTTCGAAACGTCGCATAAATGTAAAGTGTAATATATTGTTGTATTTAGAATTAAAATACGAGTGTATTAAGTTTAGAACTAAATATTCCGCCTATTAAAAAAGAAAGTTTATGATGGTGGCTAAATGACGAAACGTCGGATCTTAAATTTAGTGACATCATATTATAAAACAGAAAAAGTGGCAATGTAAATGTGTCGTTAGTTTTAAAATATCTCTTCCAATAAACCGAAACAAAAATAAAAACTGTTTTGCAAAATTTCAGTTTTTGCCAAATAATTCTGAAACGGCTGCAAATTTAGAATTTTTTAAAACGAAATATTATTAAACATATAAATGCGCAACTTTGCCCTAATTTTACCCAACCCTGTATCTCTTGCCGTTTACGAAATCCTAATGGTGTTCCTCAAATTTGTAACAGCCTGTATAAAGGATTTTATTTTGTACTCGAAAACTAAACAAAATATGTAAACATATTAAAAGATAAACAAGTTGTAATTTAATTTGCTAATTAAAAAAAATATAAAAAATGCACAAAAGTCAGTGACGTACATTTTTTGAGAATGTTTATTCAGGTATCACTCGAGGCGTCTCTGGACCTAAAAATGTAATTAAGTTTAAAACAGATAGAAAATTTATAAAATATTTATAACAAATAAAAGTTTTTTAAAAGTTTTACACCCTCTTCCTGGGAATCAATGCATTTCGGACATATGTATATTTGTATACAGGGTGTTCGGAAAATGCGTTAGAAAATTTTAAGGGGTGATTATGCAATGTAAAATAATGTTAGTAAGTCCTTTGACAAAATTTCGAAATCTCCCTGGTAACCAAGTTACAGAGGTTAAAAAGTTCAATTTTTATTTTTGTTTTTTCGCCATATTGCATTTATTTGTTAACCAATCTAGTTGACATTTGGCACACGAATCAAGCTTTGCAGATTCTTACATTTTAATGTAAAAGTACTTTTTAAATACCGCCAGGGGCACTTTACATAAAACCTAAAATTTATTTACATGATAACTTTTTATTTTGACAGATATCGCAAAGCTGAGGGCCCTATTTTCTAGACTAATAAAAACTTAAAAAACAAGGCACTTTTTATTTAAGTCGATAAGCCCCATCGTTTAGCCAACAATCGTCATCAAAGTTTTCATCAATTTTAATCAAATTACAGGTTGAACAGTAACTCAGCCGACAAACTTTATGGACTGATTCTTTATTTTAAAATAAGAAAAAAACTTTATATAAACATATATCTTAAAGGTCTTAGTTTTTGAACTACGTTGTGTTATATATTTAAAATAAAAATAAAAAAACTTTTTTTAATTACTTAGATGCTTGAGACAAATGTTAATATAAAGTTTTTTCTTATTTCTCGTTGTAAAATCGCCCCGTAAACTTTGTCGGTTGAGAGACTGGACACCCTGTATGTATGTAGTTAATTTGATTGAGATTGATAAACACTTTAATGTCGATTGGTGCCTAAATGGTGGGGTTTATCGACTTTAATAAAGAGAACCTTATTTTTTAATTGTCAATAAAATGGCGCCCCTATTAAAATAACAAAGTTATGATGTAAATAAATTTTAAGTTTCGGGTAAAGTGCTCTCTGGCGGTAATAAAAAAACTTTTATCCTAAAATTTTATAATTAGTGTGCCAAATATCAACTAGATTTGTTAAAAATAAATGCAATATGGCGAAAAAACAAAAAATATAATTGAACTTTTAACCTCTGTAACTTGGTAACCAGGAGATTTTGACATTTTGTTAAAGGACTCACTAATATTATTTTTCATTGCAGAATGACCCTTTAAAATTTTCTAAAGCATTTTCCAAACACCCTGTATATACACTTTTGTCATAGAATTAGTCCAAGAACACGCCTATAAACTTTTTACCGCAATTAAGAAAAACTGTTTAAATAAATAATTTTATTTTAAGGAACCACTGTACCTGCAGCTGCTTTATCTAGAGAGGTTTTTTTATATTTCAGATATCCAGTATCCAGCCTTCCCGATGGCGACGAAGGCCTAAAAGAATTCTTACAGAAACGGTGGCTAGAAAAGGAAAAAACCATCGAAGAGTTTCGAAGAACCCATCGATTTCTTCACGGTAAAATTTTATCCCAGTCCCCATCATGCATTTCTTATTCTCTAACTTTTATATTTTGGACACTTCTACCTTTACTTAGTTCTTACCTTTATCTAAATTATTTTTTAAATTTTGGGTTACCAGTAACTATTGTGACGGTGGTGATAGTTTTTCTTAATAAAAATAGTCCCGTGACCCAGCTTAACATTTTGTAAAAGAGGTAATTCGATTATACCTTTTGTCTCTAGTGAAATATTTATTTTTTTCTTTTTTTTTTTTATTTGTTAGGATTACAGGGTGTCCTGATTTCGTTGCAATTACAGGGTATCTTGGTTATTATTAGAGATAGAGACTTTCGCTTTTCGCGAGCTGTTGCTACTTTTTGATAAAAAAGATGACACTAATGGCCCTTTTAGTTTTTGACATACCGGGCAAAATTATTTTTTTCCAGCAACAAAATTAAAAACTGATATTGGTAGATATTTTTACGTTAAATCCAGTGGTGTAGTTAGTTATTTTTTTATTTTATATTTTTTGAGATATGTACCAAACATATGACTTTTCTTATGGAATACCCTGTATATTTTTTATTTAATAAATTAAATAAAATAAGAGATTTTTAAAAATGTATATTACCTTAGAGTTCTTTTTTAATCTAAGACCCTAAAACGGTGTTTTTCATTTTACAATTGAATTTCGCATAGTTGGCTTTGATATAGACTTTATTACCAAAGAAGTTAGCCCTAAGTTTGACATTTATTTACATTTTACAAATAAATCTAGATTTTAACTATTTTATCTCGCCTAGCATTTACCCCTCGGGTAATATATTTAATATTTAATAAATTTCAAGTTTCTTAATTTATTAATTAATTAATTAAAAACCGAATATTTTCAATTAGCTTTATTACGATTATATTTAAAAACGTGTTCAGAATCAGTATGTATCCTTAATTAAAAAAAAATTAAAAATAAATAATAGTTTAAAAAAAACTAAAAAACACGCTTTTATATGCAACCGAACTAAAAATTAGAAAATAATCTTTCATTACAAAGAGTTTGTCACTTCAGAGTAAAAAGCGTGGGGTGCATTTTACTATTTTTTCATAACTTTTCCCTCATAGATATTTGCAAATAGAATAATTATAACATTTAATATATTAAGCACCCCACGCTTTTATTCTGAAGTGACAAACTCTTTGTAATGCAAAATTATTTTCTAATTTTTAGTTCGGTTGCATATAAAAGCGTGTTTTTTAAACTATTATTTATTTTTCATTTTTTAGTTCGATATATCAATTAGTTTTTTAAAAATAAATGCTCCAGTTTATTCACTAAAAAATTCCTTCGTCATTTTGTCAAGAGACACAGAGGATCTGTAAAGGAATTTATTTATCCTGGCGGTCCTAATCAGGATAACGGGATACTGTTTTTAAATTATTGCATTGTCATCGGTCCTTAATACGTGTGCAAAGTTTCAAAGAAATTGAATCGCTGGAAGTTGGTAAAAATTGGGCTCAAAGATTCCGTTACATAGATAGATAGATAGTTACAACCCAAGCTAATAAAAGCGTGTTAAAAAAAAACATTTCATTTAGGACAAAATAGTAAAAAACCGTGTATAAAAATGAAATTTAAATTTTTGGTTTCATATTATGGTTTTCTAGTATTTTGTTTTAAAACAAAAATTTTAAAAAATTATGGGTGCATACTAATTTGAGACACTACTTTGAGTATAAACACAGTGGCGCGGATCCAAAATATGCATTAATAAGTGGACAAACTTGCAGACCCGAGGGGTAAATAGGGTGCTGGGCGAGCCAAAAAAAAAAAAAATTTAAACCCAAATTTTGCTGTAAAATACAAACAAATTATGAACTTAGGGCTAACTTGATTCGTTGGATATAAAATCTATATCATGGCCTATACTATGCAAAACTCAATTTTAAAATTTAAAACATTAATTTAGGGTATAAAACTAAGAAATAACTATAAAATAATATTTATTTTTAAAAAGCTTTTATTTTCTTTAATTTAATAAATAAGAAATATACAGGGTGTTTCATAAGGAAAATTATATGTTTGGGTTATATCTAGACAAATATAAATAAAAAAACTAACTACACCACTGGATTCTACGTAAAAATATCTACCAACATTAGTTTTTTTTGTTTTAAGTTACAACTGAAATACGAGGGGGGTCCAAAAATAGAAAATAAAATTTGGCTTTGTATGTCAAAAACTAGGAAAGCCATAAAAATCTTTTAGTGTCATTTTTCGTTTTATTAAAAAGTAGCAACAGTTTGCTAAAACCGAACGTCTCTATCTCTAATGATAACCAAGAAATTCTGCAATTGCAACGAAATCGGAACACTCTGACCAGCCAGCGTACAGGGTATCTGGTTTTAATTTGATACCCGACCTACAAGTTTTATTTTGGGCTAGGTATATAAAAAATGGCAAACAGAAAGAAGGCAGGATTATCTTGAAACGCTGAAATTTTCTGTTAAATAAAATAAAGTACAGCATAAAATATTTAAAAAAGTTAAGTTTTCTATTGGACTGGAAATTTAAAGGTCCTAAGTTAACCATAAAATCAGTGAAAGCCTCTACTTATCCAGTAAAGTAACGGTTTCCTAGGATTGTCGGTCGGCCGAAACAGACCCAATTTACGTTGGCCCATATCAAATATTAACTTTTTAATGAAACCACATTTAAGTGAATATTTCATTTGGTTTAATGTCGGTCGCGGTCGTTTTCTGCCGACTGACAGCCTAGGAAACCCAGGCTTAACCTGAAAAATCGATTTCGATATTTGGCATATAGGCTTCGCCGTCGATTCAAAAACTAATTATAAACATATATAGTCAACTATCCAAATTAAGGTTAGGTGGCATAATATCTAAAAAGGGTTTAAAAAAAACAATTTTTAAATTTCATTTTAAGTTGGTGTGCAAAGTTAAAAATAAAAATACATATTTTGCTTTTTTTATTCAAATTATTATTTTTTGCTTTATAATAAGTTTGCTAACCAAAAGTGTCATACGGATTGGTTTAATTAATTACTTATATTTTCTTGTAATTTTTATAATTCTTCTTTTTATTTAAAACGAGAAATTAAAGATCATGTTGTAGTTTGTACGCATACTCTCAAAGTGAAAGTCTAAGAGCTAGATATATTATGATTTTATAGTTAAATTCTAGTAAGCCAGAGCATATTTTCTTTCTTATATATGATTAATTATTAACAGTTTTTTTTAAATTTTACTTAAAACATAATAATTTAAGGTCATATTGGCACTTAAATGATGCACATTTTATACCAATTATATTTTCAACATAAGTTGAAATAATAACTAAATATAATGAATAATAAAGAAATATAATAATTGGAATAAATAAAATCAGTAAACATAATAACTAACCAATTTTACAAACTTATGGGACATGAAAAACATGAAAAATATAATTTATTAGTGTACCACTATGTAGTTCGCAAATTTATTAAAAAAAAGTTAATATTTGTAATTCAACGAAACAAAAAAAAATATTTATTTAAAAAATTTTACAATGGCTTGCAATTAAATTCGAAAAAACTTTCTCGAATAATTTGTTTAAATATTTTTGAAACTGTGTATAACTACTCTAAATTTGGTTTTTCTTTAAAACTCCTTAATGTAAGTACAGGGTGCATGGCACACCATATTCGACAGGGTCTGTAGCTGGATAACCATGGGGTTTTAAAAAAGTAAATACTGGAACATATACAAGTCGGATAAGACCACAGTATAAAATTATTTTAGTCTATACAGGGTGTCTCAAATAAGTGTGACGTATCAAAGTTATATTTTTTAAATAGAACACCCTATATTTTATGACGGTTTTAGATTCTACTTTAAAAAATAACTTAAGTTTGTTTATAAGTACTAGGTGTCTAATTTTATTCGTTTTTGTGATATTTGATTTTTTGAAAAATGCAGAGGTAAAATTAAATTGATTTTACTTTAACACTTTCCTAACACTTTAAAATGTGTAACAAGATTAGAAAAAAGTCTGCCATATCATACGTATGTCAAATCAACATCAAATATTGTACAGGGTGATCAAAAAATAATTTCAAGTTTTCAGAAAATCAAATAGCCATATCTCTCTTATTTTAAATGGAACACCCTGTATTTTTTTACGTCATATAATGACAAATAAAATACTCTTTTAAATGGTATATAGGTTGCCTATACCTATCTTTTGTGCTTTTTTAGTAAAATCTGTTTTTACAAATTTTTAGTCCAAATGTTTATTTAAATTAAAGTTGGCTGTGACATAGCAACCATTAATATTTTTCTTAAGAAAATAACAACGACCATTTATTGATTACTAGTGTTTTAGTCAGTTTAAAAGAAATTTTAATGATTTTAAATAAAAACCCTTCTTCTACAACAACAAGATGATATAATACTGGTAGAATATGAAAAAAATGATTTACTTTAGTCTAGAGTTAATCCTGAAAAATATTTCAGGAGAAACCATCTGATATCTTTAATAGTTGCTTTAAAACATTTGACACAGTGATTATGGATAATGGAAGAAACGAGTTATAGGTCACAGAATGTCGTCATAACTGACCAGAGGCGTTATTAGGATTGTTTAAAAACATAAGTTTTATCGTTACCACATTCAGCTGAAATAAGTGTTATTGGAAGTAGTATTATAAGCAACTAATAATTTTTTTCTGTGAATTTTAAAAATAGTGGCAGATAATTACAAAATCTTTTAATTTTGTGCTTTTTTCCAACAAATTTACATTTTGCAATAACGGCTTAGTAAATAGGTATAGCTATATCACAGCCTACTTACATTTAAATAGACATTTGGAATAAAAATATGTTAAAACGGAATTTACTTTAAAAGTATAAAAATATAGGTATATGCAACCTATAACCATATGAAAGAGCATTTGATTTGTCATCATGTGGTGTAAAAAAATACAGGGTATTTCATTTTAAATAAGAGAGATATTGCTATTTGACTTTCTAAAAAATTGAAATTATTTTTTGATCACCCTGTATAATCTATGATCTCGATATGACCTACATATGATAAGGCAAACTTTTCCTAATCTTGTAACAAATTTTAAAGTTTAAGGAATTTATATTGTTAAAATAAATATAATTTAATTGCACCCCTGCATTTCGAAAAAAAATCAAATATCACAAAAACTAATAAAATTAGACACTTGGTACTACTAACAAACTTAAATTATTTTTTATAATATAAAAATATAACTTTGATACGTCACAGCTTTTTAAGAAATCCTGTAGAGAGTAAAATAATTTTATACTGTAGCCTTATCCGACCTGTATATGTTTCCAGTATTGACTTTTTAAAAAACCCCATGGTTATCCAGCTACAGACCGTGTTGAATATGGTGGGCCACCCTGTATATATTATTTGACTTTTAAGCAGGGTGTGTACCATAATAAAATGTTTAAATTTTAATTTATAATATAAAAAAGGTATTTATCGGTAACTATTTCTGTATTTTTTTAGCAAAATGTAAATTTTTAATCTAAAGGTTTAGATATACAGAATGTTACCTATCTGTGGTAGGAAAATTAAAGGGCATGTTTCTGAGCCAAATTTATAAAAAAATGTTTATATAAATATCAATCTGGAAATGGTTTGTTTTTAGATACAGGGTGTTAAAATTTAAAAAGAAAATCGAATTTTTAATCATATCATAAATATGTTTTATTTGATTTTAGAACAATTTGACTGTGATATTTGTTGGAAAGTTTAATAAAGTTAAAACTAATTTTAATTACTGACACCAGTAGGGGCGTGAGACCCATATATTGATAAAAAAAAAAATATACGCCACTGCCTTTTTGCAACTTGTATATTTTTTCATATGTGAAACGTAGCTTGCTTAGTTTTCCAGAAAGAAATCCGCATAATCCTAAACCATACAAGAAACATTAGGGCATTTTTTATTTTAAAAATTAAGTGTTATAACTTCCTATTAGCAATTATGTAACAACAACAACAAAAACCCAATTAAATAGGGTTTAGAACAAGTCTAAAAAAATTTAGTAAAAAAAAGTGTTTTCAAAATTTTTTAGTGATTTAAATAGTTTAACACCCTGTATCTTGAGAATAATAGAATTGAGGACCCATGTTTATATTTACTTTTTTTTAAATAAATTGGCACAGGACACCCTTAAATTTTTCTTACCGCAATTAGGAAGCACCCTGTATACTGATAAGTACAAAGTAGCTAAATTATTTAGGTATTTATAAAAAAGGTAATTATAAATAATCTTCACAATTCTTATGTTAAAGACAAACATCTATGTAATGTTTTTGTACCTAAAATTAGGATAAATAATATGACATTTCTGTTAATAAACATATAAAATAACATTAAAAATAAATTTAATTATTAAAAAATCAGTGCCAATTAATTTAGGCATTTAAGTCCTCAGCCACGATACTAAGCGTCAGCGGCCAGCGGGAAATGTGAGAGCGCTGTCTTTGATCTTTTTGCGAGAATAAAAGAACTAGTTTTTTTAAATCAGCAGCTCGACGTTGACGCTGGTTATCGTGTCCGAGGCCTAACAATAGGTCTATTACTGGGGTTTTCGGTATGGTGTAAATTACACTCACCAATAATCAGCTGTGTAGGAAAACGCCGGGAATAGAAAAGTAAAAAATGTAGTGGAACATTTATGATGTCTTTCCTTTAGGTTTTCTATTTTTACTTTTACATTTAAAAAATGTTGTCACTTTTTTATTTGGAATCTGGCGATTTTTATAATCATTATAAATCGAAAACATCAAGATTTATAACCTTAAATTTATAATTTCCAGCTGTTTAAATGTAAAAAGCATGTAAATCTCGACAAATTTTACTTTTTACACCTCCTAACGAGAAGGTGTACGTTTATTTACACCAGCGTACACTAATTTTACAAAGGAACATAAAAGTGTAATGCATTTTGCACGGTTTATTGCCAAAGAAATGTAAATGTGTAAAATGTGTACAGTAGTGTAGATACACTCTTGTTAGAAAATGAATGTCATAAGGGTAACAAACATAAAATATTGTAATATTTTATAGAGTCGATTTTATTTTTATTATTATGTAGGAAAGTTAGTTTTACCGTTAGTTTTTAGTAAGTTATACCGGGTGTCAACGAATTTATTTGGCAAACCATAACTCCTAGAGTATCAGACATATCAAAATGAAACTTGGCATAGGTAAATGGTATAGAAAGAGGGAAATTTTCGCATATTTTTTGCTTTCCGGGCAGTTCCGGTTTAGCAGAAATGGCCCCAATTTTGAATGTTTAAATGGCCACCCTATATAGCGTGTCTTCGGAAGTTCTTAACAAATGGAAAACTTTTTATTATTAATTTTACGAAAAAAGTGTCTCATCATAAAAATTCCCGCTTCATTAGAAAATGCATTTCCACAAAAATATTTAAAGGTTGGATGTACAGGGTGGCTTAAAAATGACTTGTTTCCGAATTAAAATAAGGGTTATTCCCCAAGTACGACACCAAACTTTAAAGGGTAATTTTTATTATAAAACGCGTACAGTGAGCACACGGTTGAGAGAAAAATGTACGCAACTGGCTTTTAATGCAGTTTTAATATTTTCTTCCTTTAAAACAAGTAAAAATACAACTTTTTAGTAAAGTACATTTTGTCTGTATCGTATTTTAGATATCAAAAACAAACAGACCTTTAAAAAAATATGTATCTCAAAAACGAAGCAACTCCGGACATATGTTTATAGGAACTTTTATTTATAAAAGGACATAACAAATCACCCTTTAAAGTTTGATACCGTAGTTAGAAAATAACCCTTATTTTAATTTGGAAAAAAATAATTTTTGAGCCACCCTGTTCATCCAACCTTCAAATATTTTTATGGAAACGTATTTTCTCATCAAGCAGGACTTTTTATAAAGAGTTACTTTTTTCGTAAAATTAAAAATAAAAAAGTTTCCCATTTGTTAAGAACTTCTGAAGACACGCTGTATATTTTACCATCTCAGAATGTGACATTTTAAAAGATTTTAAGCTTAGTGAAATTTTTTTTGAGCAATTTTTAATATTACATTTGGGTGACCATGATTGAACGCAGTGACTAGATGAGGTTAAAAAAATAATATCGCAAAGTTTAAGTGATTAATATAAAAGATAGGAGTAAAACAATTTGGCAAATTGGCAATATTACAAATTACTTTCAAAAAGTCAGTTGCCGTAAAAACTTGTAAAAATGTCAAATTAGTAAATATTGATAATTGTTTCAGGAAACCCAAAATGTTTAAATATACAGAGTGTTCCGTTTAACAATTTAAAATATGAGTCACTTCCGGTTAAACGGAAGTAACTTAAAAGTGAGAAATATGTGAAAACTCTCCTCTTTCCATATACCATTTATTATTCGTCCAATACTCAAGTAGATATGGCTTGCCCAGTAAATTTGTTGTATGTGATGTTAGTCTGAATAATATTATTTCTGTTCGTTTATACCATTTAGTTAATTACTGGTTATGCAAACTAGGTATTAGGATATCGGCCAGTAAAGCAACAACAAAGGATGTATGTGACTCATCCAATGCAAAATGTTTACATGCGGGTATTCACGTTAGATCTCTTTTCCTTACATTGCCTATGTGTTAAGTTATTTAGCTATATTAGAAAGAACATAAACAGCCATTCTCCTCAACAATTAAAATGATATCTGTAAATATGTGATGTATATTTTTTGTATATATGTTTTAAATTTGTATATTTATCTGGGAAGTCTAAGGTAATAGATAATGTAATGTACATAGATATTTGACTTATTTAAGTATTTAAGATGTTTTAAGTTTCATTAAGAAAAGCTAACATAATACCAGTGAATTATTTTTAAGGAAAATGTTGTAATAGATTAGGTAAAACAATAATTAATGGAACAAAAATTCGTTCTAGTCTAAGTGTATATCTACTTTTTGTAAGTAGTAGTGTGTGGTTTCATGGGTCTCTTATTAATGTATATTACGAGTATAATAAAAAAATGCCACTGTCTATTTTACCATTCGTGAAAACTTACGTTTATATAATTTATCTTAGTATAAATTTAAAATATTCATGAATTAAAATACGATTTGTTAGTTTTATACTGCATGAACCAGCAGTTTTGGTATTTTGGCCAGTAATAGAATAATAAAACAAGCCATATTAGTCAGGCATGTTTACATGCCGGTATTTAGTTAGATTGTCTCTTTTCCTCTCATTGCCTATGTGTTATGTTATTTAGCTCAACCGGTATTAGGTTAGTCGTAGAATTTAATTTCGGTTTGCTTAGTTTTTGGTCAATATATAAAAAGGAAAATAAAAAGTCCATTTTCTCGGTCTCGGTCCGGTTACATAAAAGAATGACCGGACCGTGAGCGTATCGAGATCTGAGTGCCTAATCTAAACAGTCCTATTTAAAATTGCATGCAAAAATATTATATTTTGACTGAACCGGAGCGTACTAAGACCTAAAAGCCTAGTGGTGGAGTGACCCTAAGTGTATAGAAGGAACAGTTTAAAAATGTAAATTCGGTGCTCTTTAATAAGAAAAAAAATCACAAAAAGTTTAAAGCAAATAAATCGGCATGCTTGTCTTCGCGGCCGCCTTTGTTATATTTCTTTTATGATATGCCGGTTGATGCAGGTGGTCATCGCACTATGGGATAGAAATTAATTTTTTGGACAAAATTCTGAAACTACCAATCTAACTTAAAATGAGGTGCTTTTTACTGGAAAAATATTATAAATTATTACAAATGCTTTTTGGAAACCTAAAACTTATTATATGTTATTATAAATTTACACCCCACTTAACATTATTATTTTTTATTGTACAAAATAAACTAAAATGTCAGCTTGTTTGGTTAATTCGGTAGTATTCTAATTAGTAATCCGATGATTATTATCTCATATGATATACAGGGTACGACAATAGGTATGATTTTTTTAAATGAAATACCCTGAATATTATATCACCACCAAAACAATCTTTTAAAATTCTTTAGAAAAATACTACATTTAATGTGTCTATCTCAATTAGTTTCGGAAATATGACCATCCAAATCTGAAAAATAATTTATTTTTTAACGTATAAAATAAATAATAACACTGTTTTGTTGGGTAGATTCTGTAGATCCCATCTCTTTCATCAGAATGCTTTTATCTTTTAGGATATACAGTGTAGGACAAAACATGTTAAATTTTAAAATGGAAAACCTTGTAAATTATAAAAAATCTTGTATCTGTCCTTACACTCAGAAGTAGCAAAAAGTAGGAAAGCAATTGTAAGTACAAAAACTGATAAAGAAAAAGGTAAAAAAATCTTTGCCAAAAGTAGCGAGACTTTGCGAGACTGCATCGGAAACACCACAATAGCTCTTATTATTTAAACTTTTACTTTTTTAGTAATCAAGGGTAATAATAAACTAAGGAGATTAAATGTTGTATATTTATGTTTACTTAAAATATATTTTTAAGTTTCTTATTACCCCAATAGAAGTAGAAGTAGAAGCGTACATGTAGTTTGGAGTAGGTATCTACTTTGAAATACACAGCATGAGCCATTAAAATTTCAAAGTTGCTTTTTGGCTAAAATAATGGATTTCTATCCCATAGTGTATTGGCGCGTGGCTGTAAAGGGTACCGGCGCCTTTGTATAAAATATTCCGATTGCAGGCGTCCTTTTTTTATGTTTTTTGTATTATTTTCAAAGGGTACCGAATTTGCGCTTTTAAAATGTTCTTACTATATATTACATTTAATTAAATTAAAATATCTTAGTTTTATAGGATGCTAATCTTAGAATAATATTTCGGTTTGTTTTTGATTTTTTGTTGAATTTGTCAGAAAGAACGTAAAAAGTCTTTCTAAACTAAAATGCCAAAGATCGAGTACTGTAGTAAGTAGCGACATATATAGGAATCGAACGCTCTAAGAACAACACCGCTTCGTCATCGTCTGATATAAGTTCTTTATTCGGTCCTCGCCTACTTGATATCAAGTAACGTAGATAATTATATTATAATTATAAAATTTAACGTAAATGCTTTTGCTTATAAGTATAAGCAAATGCTCATGATATAGAAAAATATAACAAAAGCATTTGCTTATACTTAGAAGCAAAGCATTTACTTCAAATTTTATAAGTATAAGCATTTGCTTCTTTTTATTCATATGGCCCATTGTCAACACTGTGCCGTTTTCATGCAAATAGTCCCGTCTATAAGGGTGGGTGGAGCCTAATAGCATAGAGTAAGGAAATTATAAGAGTTATCATGGAATAGCCGATTTAAGGACAGGTCATGCGAAAACTCCCAATATAATTTTATTCGTTTCTCGTTGAAATACCGCCAGTTAGTCATTTCAGTAAGCTTACGTGTCTCCCCACCGCTGATGTTACACGAGGCAAGGCTTCGACCGACGCATTTAAAGTGTAAACTGGCAAAAATGACAAGCCTGCCGCCAGGCAGCGCTGAGCCTGCCGCAAAAGCGGTACGAAAATTTTAGCATGCCATGGTTTCTCTTATCCGTAGGTATGTTACTTTATGCTAATAGTCATAAGGTTCATGTCGTCGCGGTTTTGTTCTTACAACGATGGATATTTCATTGTATATATTTATTACAGTCGTATATTCATCTAAAACAGTAGCTTTAAGGTAATTTTACCTACGACGGTGTTATACTATTTGTCATCTGACCTCTAACTATTTTTATTTTTAAATTCATTATCTAAAGTTCAGTGCAATAAAATGTCAAATTTTGAATCAAGTAGTCACGGAAAAATAGATGTGACTGTCTTTTGTTTTTTTAAACCATCTACAGACTCATTTTAAATTTGCAACATCGTATTTCCCATATAACATTTTTTGCCGGTGTTGTACATTTAATTTACTGGCATTGCCAACACTCTTTAATGGCAAGGCATTGGCAAAAAGGTATAAAAAGACGCGAAAGTGGGCAATTGGCCGTTATTAGGCCACGTGTTGCGTTGTTGCAGATAATGTGATGGCATCCGTCATTAATAAGTTATTGGCAAAAAATGCGTTTAAGATGATGGCATCCATCATTAATAAGTTATTGGCAAAAAGATAACAAAAGACACGAAAGTGGGCAAATGCAGATACTCCCCAGCAGCAAGCTGGCGTCTTATTGACGAAAATTGTCGCATATACTTTTTTTAAAGCTAAAATGATGCGATATTTTATTTGAAAATTAAAATAGGAAAAAAATTCCTTACTGCATGCAATTTCCTTGCAATGCAAAGTCCCATCTCTCGAAACACTGTCCAACTTGGAGATGCAGATTTTAACACTAGCCGAAGATATTTCTTTCAAAGCTAAGTGAGATCACCTACCGCAGACCTCTCTCGGATTATTTTTGTCTAATGGGTACGGTTTAGACGATAAAAAGCGAAGATATTGCAGAAACGTAGTAGTTTATTGTCCATTACGCCATCTATCGGTATGTCAAAAAACTATTAAATATATATAATATTTTTAATTAACACGTCTTTAAAACTTTTAATAAAGTTTTAAACAAAATGTTTACAGCTCCTAACAGTCTACTTGAATATCTTGCCTTCTCGACTAGCCATCACCAATTAATCACACAACACACACTTATTAGGTAATGAATACATTTAATTATGTCTATTAAAAACTTTTTCTTTAAAAAGAAACTAAAAAGCTAGAAAATCACGTAGAAAACAAATGCACAAAGCAGTCACCTTCTTTCGAAATTAACGTAGCTAATTTTACCATCATTTTATTTTTATTCGCTCCAAAATACATAATAAGCATTTTGTTTGACATAATTTTTATTTGCATGATTTTTAACAATAAAATGTTATGAAAAGGCCATTTCCTTTAAATTATGTAAAAAACATAAAATAATGTTGTTTAGCTGCCATTATAAATAAAACAGATCAAAAAATTACTTTAATGTTAGTTAAATACCAATGTTAATAATATGGTTTAAAAAGTATGAATGTGCGTTGAAGGTTTGCCTTCAAAAATCCAATATTTATTTGCCTGCAACAAAAACGCGTGCTTTATTTAATCAGGATTGGTATGCCGCCATTTTTGTATGCTTACCGGCAATTCGCCTGCATGTAAAATTTATTGGCAATTGAGTGTTTATTTAGGGTTGACTTTTTAATGCGTATAAGAACTTCGCATAATATTGCCACCAATTGCCAATGCTTTACCATCAATGCCAATATGAAAAATGTACATTGCCGGCAAATAGTGTTTGCTGGGTTATGGGCTCAAGATATATCTTTTTTTTATTTTTTTTTATAAAACATAATAATATAACAATTAAATTTCATATAATTAATATTTTATTTTTTTAAAATATTTTTTAATGCAAGGAAAGTAGATAGCTAGTGCCTTTAACCCTCAGCTCAAATAAGTCCAATTTTAAAAAAATAACATATTGGGTTCTTGCAAACAATCCTTTAATTTGCACCATTGTACATTAAATTTTGACTGATACATATTTGATATAAATATTACTGTCACTTGTGTAACTAACCCAGCAAAAAGTAGCTAAAAATATGCAATGGATATGTTATTGTACATTTTTATTGAAGTTGCATATTTATATAGTAGAATAGTATTAGCAAAGAATATGATAGCTACAGCGTTAGCTTTAATGTTCTTTGGGTATTAGGAATAAGGTTAATGTAAAGTTTTAAAGATATTGTTATGTACGTAGCTTAAACAAAACTATTTACTTTAACTATAAAAATACTATGAATATTTATTGTAAATATTTATTAAAGGTGTTTAGTTTCAATAAGGATTAAATTTAGAAACCTAAGAATTTCTATAAAGTAAATTTAACTAAAATATTTTTGTATGATATAATGCTAATCCTAGAATAAGATTTTGGTTAATTTTTAATTTTTGTTAAATTTATTACAAGGAACATAAGAAGTCGTTCTTAACTAAAAAACCAAAGATCTGTTACTCCTAAGCGGCAAAAAGTAGCTCTACGAATATGCGATGGATATTTTATTGTATATATTTATTGAAGTTGCATATTCACTAATAATAGAATGTGAATTTATGTATAGTAGAATAGTCTTAGGATAATGTAATGACCTTAATTTAATATTGAATTAGGGAGCCAAAAATCTCGTCCATTTTAATGCATCCAAAACACAATCATGTTCCTTACCGCGAAAAGAGTCATCAAATACTAATCTTTTACTTATGCGCGGCCAAGTTTTGCAGAGCAAAGACACCTTTAATCTTGTAGGCGTCACATTTGAAAATAACCCAAACTGGCATAAGCACATTATATCTATAGCCACAGGAGCTTCAAAAAGCTTGGATTTCTCTCAAGTCAAAAAGTATTTTTCTCCTTCTAATTTATACACTTTGTATGTATCCCCAATCCAACTTCTCTTGGAAAATTATTCTTTTATCTGGGGCATGACATGCTCCACAACCCTTAGCATTCTTGATTCCAATTAAAGAAGAGCTGTTCGCCTCATTAATGATCTTTTACTTACAGAAAGGCTATCTTCTTTCGCCCATCATCGGGCTATGGGTGATTTATTGCTTTTTTATAGGTACTTTCATGGGTTCTGCTCCGAAGAATTAACCAGTATAATTCCTCCACTCACGGTTCCCAACAGAGAAACTCGTGGTGCCGCACGTATGCATCCCTATACGATTCAACTGGACAGGCCCCTAACTTCCCACTTTGTTTATTTTTCTATCCCTAAAGTTTCTAGAATGTTGAAACTGCTGCCCGCGGAGGTCTTTTCTTCTCTTCCAAATCTTCAAGTATTTAAGCCCCGTGTCAACAAACTTCCTCTTAACTCGCTTAAAACACCAACGACACGTTAGTATTTAGGCCTTTGGCCTTTACGGTATGTCCAAAGATTTAAAAAAAGTATCACTTTATGCACTTGTTACATGAATTTTTATTTGTCGCCTACAGATATGCACTGTAGAATTTTTTTACCTACTAAAGCTCATTGGAATCTGAGAAGTATGGTAAGCTGGTGCTGAACTTAAATAAACCGTTTTTATTTTTAGCGATAAAAAACAGGTATTGTTTATGAGATTATACAAAATGTAATTATCGACTTTTTCTTTAAAAATATATCAAAAATATTGTTCAAAGTCACAAAAGATATATTGTAAAGGTTTGAACCCTTAATATTAATATACCTTCGCGACTAACAGTTTTTCTTACGCGAAACTCGCAAAATGTTAATTTTAACAATTTTATCAACACGCAGTTCTGAAGAAAATTAAATTCTCTACAAAAAGCGGTATTCGTAAATGGTCGTCAAATAAGCCATTTATATTTAATCAGGTTTGAACATTGAACTATTTTTTTAATTCTGTTTCTTAAGTTTGGATTTTAGGTACTGTTACAATATCAATATTAAAATAATTTAAATATGTATTTTTAAAGGAAATTTAATGCGCTACAAAATAGGTCTCTTAAAATTCTTTATCTGACAGTTAAAGCACGACCGAAGACGTTGACGTATCTGATCAGCGTAAACGCAAAAATGTGCGTTACATTTTGCCTACTTCATACGGTTAAAATAGAGTTAAAGCAAGGCGACAAACGTGGACGACTGATGACTTAACCTTACTACTTTTTAGAATTTTTGTAAACGGTGTTGTTAAAAATCAACTTGGAAGACAATCAACAATAACCTTTCTAACACGTATAACCTTATTTATTTGTTTATTTATTAACATCAAAACATTAAAACCATTTACTATCATCGGTATCTAATCGTGTCCCTTCGGTTTAATACGTAGTAATGTTCGGCTCGTTAGGTTGGGTATTAAACGTACGTAGAAATCCGTAGCGTTGCGTCGGACGTATCTTCTTACGACAAGAAAATTTATAATGCTCATGCATAGCTGTCATTTGGTACGGATACGTTTACGTCCCTGGCCTTGCTTTAACTGTCTATTAAATTAATTATTTTTATAGTTTATCCAAACTCCGCTTTGCGTCGTTCGTCCAACTGCTTTTAATGGGTCAATCAACTTTATTTTGTCCATGTTTTAAAATGTTCACATTTTTATGAACTTTTTTTGCAATATTTATTTATTTTAAATAATAGGTATTTTTTTCTTTATTGCAATCTGCAATAAGCAGAGCGCTTTAAACAGTTTCAACGATAAAAATCAACAAAATCCACTTTAGGTACGTCTCTTGTACACATTATTTAAACCGACAGCACTGGGATCAAAAGGCAGGGTCACTACCAACAAAGCTAACTAATCTTGTCAATTATTAAAAGTGTCATAATATCATATCCCAAGGATAATCAAATTATCCTACGGACAACAAATTCCGTTATCCATATGACTGATTTTTTCAAGAGACTGGTTGTCACACGAAAATTTTTTAAACCTTTAAAATTTTGACCTGTTTACTAAACCATAGTTTATTTTGTTTACCCATAATATTAGATTTTTTAATTACAGTTATTTAAATAGAAGCTGTTCTTTTGCTAATATGAATTATTGATAGTATAAATTTAAATATTTATCAAGAATACTTACGGTTCCGCAATTAAGAATTCTATATTTCGCATTAGTGGAGTCGCACTTGACTTATGGCATTATCGCGTGGGGGCAGCCACAAATAATTATTTACGAAATTTGGAGGTTATTCAAAAATGGATTTTAAAAATTATTTATAAGAAGCCCAAACTCTTTCCCAGTGATGAACTATATAATCTTACTAAAATTTTGGACATACACCAGCTCT
The DNA here is from genome assembly GCA_014170235.1 of Listronotus bonariensis. Lineage (NCBI taxonomy): Eukaryota > Metazoa > Arthropoda > Insecta > Coleoptera > Curculionidae > Listronotus > Listronotus bonariensis. Next base: position 68,037 of record JACEGR010005570.1, read on the forward strand.
TTTGTCTCTTTTTGTTAATTAGACAGCATAAAGAAAAGGAAACCTTGTTATCTATCACTCACGAGTATAACACCAGATACAGACAAAGTGCGACTAGGCTTCCGAAAGTAGAAAAGGCAATAGGTAAAAGATGCCATATTTATCTAGGACCAAAACTGTACAATTTATTGCCCAAAGAAATTAAAAATATAGATATTAAAAGAGTACATCTGTTCAAGAAAAAAATTAAACAATGGCTTATGGATAAGCCAAGACATGCAATTCATTGTTTTTTGAATATGAAAAATGAATACATGATAGAACTCTGACTTTGTAGTGTGTTGATGTCCCCAGTGTCATGATTGCTTAGTTTATAGATTTCTCCCATTTTTGTTTTGATTTGGTTTCTTCTTTTAAGCTTGTGATTGCCTTTAATGTATGTGTAATAACTTTTATAGATATAATTTAAGTTATTAGTTTTATTTATATAGCATACATGTATTAGATATATTTTAGTTATTTTAGGTATATGTCTAGTTTATTTTTGTTTATATACTGTCTGTTTTATTATTATATTTTTTTTTGGTAATTGTTGGGTAATATAACCGTAAATTTATGAGACTCCCACGCGCGAAAATATTCTTTGTGGGATTTTTATTTATTTGCCTTTGTTGCTCATTATTTAGATCATGTAATTATTGTTTAAAGTGGTAAATAAATATTTTTATTATTATTTATTTTATTGTTGCATGGGGACCAACAATAATGTTATAATACACCTTGCTTTGAATCACTTCAAGAACTAATAATGAAGCAATGGGTTGCAGAACTAATAACAATATGGTTAGAATTTGTTTAAATTATTTTTTTAAGTGACTTATAAAAGACTTAACTGATTTTTATACATTTTCTGCTTTTTACCAGAGATAGAGTTATTTCGCGCTTGGACAAATAAAAGTTAATTATCCTAAATACTTTTTTACACCGTGTATATTTGTATGGTTTATGTAGCAAATTAACTCAATATTCCATGTAGAAACCAACTCTTAAATGTTAGCATTTCTATTATATACACACATACCTATATTGTACATTAGGAAATATCCTTAGTAAACATATAATAATTATAAATAAATATTTAGCTTTTAATGTAATAATTAGAGTTTAAAAATAAATTAGATAATATGATCCCTATACAGTTTCGCCTTCCCCATTTTATTTTTGGATAATATTTGTGGTATGGTGCAATACTTATCTAAAAAAGCGCTGCTGATTAACAAATATTTATTTTTTAATAAAAGAAAAATTTAACAAATCTAATAAATCCCACGAGAGAAAAATGGCAATAACTTTAGAATAAATTTTATTTTTTATTAGTTTTATTAATTTATATATATTGCATTCCGCTTTAAATGAGGGACACCCTATAATTCCGTTATTTGTTCACTAATAAATAATAATAATAAAAATATCCTGAAATACCTTATTTTTGGAAAGACACATTTTTGTCTCAAAATTTACTTGTTCACTCCTTTCCCCGCCAACACAAATCTTAAAAAGTTTTAATGGGAAAGGGGATCAAGTGATATCTCATCTTCGAGGGATTTAAATTCTTTTTCTAAAAGCCGATTCCCACCTAGGGGTTTTAACTCGGGGTTTTCACCCCGGGTAAAAAGTCTTTGCCTTTGACGATTTCCATCTTCGAGTCATGGGTAAGGGATTAAAAGTCGTGCCTTTTTACCCGCCAAATTAGAATTGGTTCTAATTTTATCCTATGGGTGACGACTTTTTGACAAAATTCCGTACATGAATTAACGGTTGGTACTACCAAAACTTGTGATTCCGATTTAAAAGTGCTTGGAAATAATTTTACTCTTGTCCTTGAAAAACCCCGACAATCAGCTGATGGGTGACGACTCATGTGTCACGGGTGAACACCCTAAGTGGGAATCGGTTTTAACAGATTTTAGTTTTTTTAAAACTAGTTCAGCAGTTTCTGAGAAAATGTTCTCAAAATATCTAGGGCCTTAAGCGTCTGAAACTTTTATATTTTTTTAAATCATCAAAATAAAATGTGATACATAGGCATCCCACCTAAATGTATATTATTTCATGTATTCATTTGTTTTCTGTTACTTTTGGTTTAGCCTGAAATAACTTTTTAATTTTAATTGGTACACCCGGTATATTTTTTTATATGACTAGCAGTTGTATTCACTAAGCTTTGACAAATATTTATCACACATACAGGCTACTTAAAAAGCAGTCTTATAAATATTTGTTAAAACTTGGGGAATACGGCCGTAGGCAATGTTATTCCGAGTACTCTTGCTTGCTTGCTTGTTTATGGCTTTCATGCTAGTGAATCGCCATTCCGAGTACTCAATTAACCACTTTTGACATCTAACCTATAAATATTACAAATTTTTGATTCGGATTGCTATTAATGCGATAAAACTGTATATTTTGGCCCAAGGTGTCACGGAAAAAAGTTTGAATCATTTATTTCGCCGTGACTACTCGGTCAAAATCTAAAAGTTTTATTACATTTATGATACGATGGATTAAAAATTAAAAGCCCAAATATTTAGTTAGACGTAAAAAAGTAAAAAACGGAATGTCATTGTACTGGGAACAACCTTCTCTTTTAAATAAATAAAAATATACCGGGTGTTCTATTTTATATAATAATGTTTAGGTCGTTTCCGGCTAAACCAGAAGCAACAGAAAACAACCGAATTTGTAAAATATTGCACAATATACATTGTATTTAAATATTTTCATATTTAAAAAGTTAAAAGTTACAGGGGCTAAAGACCTTAGGTATCGGAAACTACTGAACTGATTTTAAAAACTTAAGTCTGTTAAAGAGGGAATTTAAACACTTTAAAAAGAGGTATCAATTGAACCGCTTTCCCATTTAAACAAGTAAATTTTGACATCAAAATATAACCCTAAAAATAAATATTAATGAGTTTTAGGATTTTTATGCGTGTAAAAATAACGGGATGGCTTGTTTGATTTTTAATTATAGGTAGTAGAGTTTGATATACTTATATTAGCTTAAAATATGACGCAAAAAATAAAATGTCGAAAGCGAAATTGAACAGGGATCATAATCATTATACAGGGTGTTTTTTAAATTGAGGTTAAAACTATAAGGTCTGATTTGTAAGCTAATTTTATGAAAAAAAATTAATATAAACATAAGTCCGCTTTTTTTTGTCTCAGGATACAGGGTGTTTTTTTTTAAACATTAAAATTTCAGAAACATTTATTTTCGCAAATTTTGTTAGACGAGATGTCAACGTTATTTATTTAAGTAAAAGCGTCTTGTCTTTTTTCTCGAAAACTAAGCAAGCTACA